>JAWQFJ010016785.1:0-100000 GCA_034096865.1 Theodoxus fluviatilis | reverse complement strand
ATGGATGGAGAGGCTGATGGATGGATGGATGGATGGAGGGAGGGGCTGATGGATGGATGGAGGGAGGGACTGATGAATGGATTGATGGAGGGGCTGATGGATGAATGCATGGATAGAGGGAGGGGCTGATGGATGGATGGATGGATGGATGGAGGGAGGGAGGGAGGGAGGGGCTGATGATGGATGGATGGATGGTGTGATTTTTACGGCTATCAGCCTCCATATGTTATTTAAGGCCATCGATCTCGAAGTATTGCTGGTTAGAGAAAAAGGAAATCCCCCCCCCCCTTGTTCCTTATCCTCTGTCTGACAGATGGGTGGAGGTTTACGGTCCATCAGCCTTTGCATGCTATTGAAGGTCTTTAAATCACGAAAAACAAGAATTGTTGTGAGAACAAGGCACGTTTTCCCTGGTTATCCGCCTCTTATGAAACGTGTGGGGAGACGCGGTAGGCCAATTCTTACCCCCAAACCACAGGAGGCAAGTGACCTGGCACTTGCGGGTTTGGTCTACTTTGGCCAGTCACGCTCAAAGGCGGTTACAGTCGTTGACAGAACCTACATGTCGTTCCCTGGTTTTCATTGTGAACTTTTAAAAGAAAAAATGGCACACTGAAACAAATCCTGCCTACATGCCGAGAACTCGTCAAATTTTCTCAATTTTTGACTCACATGCGAAGCAAATGTGAGTCTATGTACTCACCCTCTTCGTCCGTCCGGGCGTCCGGGCGTCCGGGCGTCTGTAAAAAACTTTAACGTTGGATTTTTCTCAGAGACTATTAAGTCTATCAACACCCAATTTGGCATGATGGTGTAGGATGACAAGGTGTACAAAAACATACATAGTGACTTGACCTTGCTTCAAGGTCATGGTCGCAGGGGCCGTAAATGTTAAAAAACAGCCATTTTTCACATTTTCCCCATATTCTCTGAAGTTTTTGAGATTGGATACCTGACCTATATATGATATATAGGGCAAAATAATCCCTATCTTTTGATACCTGTTTGATTGACCTTGCTTCAAGGTCAAGGTCATAGGAGGTCTTTAAAGTTGAATTGTATACATATTTTGAAGTGACCTTGACCCTGAACTATGGAAGATAACTCTTCCAAACTTCAAAAGATTGTAGTACACATGTTATACTTTCATACTAGGTCACCAGTGTCGTTCGTCTGGGCGTCTGGGCAGCCGTCCGGGCAGCCGGGCGGCCGGGTGTCTTGTCGTCCGTAAAAAACTTTAACGTTTGATTTTTCTCGGACACTATTAAGTCTATCAACACCCAATTTGGCATGATGGTGTAGGACAACAAGGCGTACAAAAACATACATAGTGACTTGACCTTGCTTTAAGGTCAAGATCACGGGAGCTCTTTAAAGTTGGATTGTATACATATTTTGAAGTGACCTTGACCCCGAACTATGGAAGATAACTCTTCCAAACTTCATAACATTGTAGTACACATGTTATACTTTTATACTACGTCACCCGTGTCGTCCGTCCGGGCGTCTGAGCGTCCGGGCGTCCCAGCGTCCTTCCGTCCGTAAAAAACTTTAACGTTGGATTTTTCTCGGAGACTATTAAGTCTATCAACACCAAATTTGGCATAATGGTGTATAATGACAAGGCGTACAAAAACCTACACAGTGACTTGACCTTGCTTGAAGGTCAAGGTCGCAGGGGCCGTAAATGTAAAAAAAAACAGCCATTTTTCACATTTTCTCAATTTTCTCTGAAGTTTGTGAGATTGGATACCTGACCTATATATGGTATATAGGGCAAAGTAATTCCTATCTTTTAATTCAAGTTTGATTGACCTTGCTTCAAGGTCAAGGTCACAGGAGGTCTTTATAGTTGGATTGTATACATATTTTGAAGTGACCTTGACCCTGAACTATGGAAGATAACTCTTCCAAACTTCATAAGATTGTAGTAGACATGTTATACTTTCATTATAAGACACATTTGGTCACATATCATCAAGGTCAAGGTTACTATGACCCTTATGAAATGTGACCAAAATGGGGTAGTGAACCACTAAAAGTGACCATATCTCATGGTAGAAAGTGCCAATAAGCACCATTGTGCTTCCTATGTCTTGAATTAACAGCTTTGTGTTGCATGACCTTGGATGACCTTGACCTTGGGTCAAGGTCACAATTTTTTGGTAGGAAAACTGTGTAAAGCATTTCTTAGTGTATGATGTCATTGTTAGGTTTAGTTGTTTGACCTTGACATTGAAGGTCACCTGAAGGTCAAGGTCATGTAAAGGTCAAGGTCAATCATGTGAGTCGTATGGGCTTTGCCCTTCTTGTAATAGGCTTGGCCCCCATCAGCTTAATTAAATTAAGCATGAAGCACCCACGGCATGCACTGTTCAAAACTCTTCCGACACCTACTGGTTTCACGTAGAATGCAGTAGCGGTATAGAGAAGGCCGAAACCGATTTGTAGTCTCTCGGACCCACTGGAAGAGAACGATTCCGACATGTGTAAACTTTCAAGAATCTGCGTCTTTAAACCGTTTTGTCTCAATTCATGAGAACCCTATTCTCTACAATTCCTGTTAATGGGTGAGAATTATTGTTGTTCACAAACCCTCATTCCTTCGGAGCTGGATGTGCTGATTTTGTTCGTTTCCAGGGCAGAGGTAAAGTGCCTTTTTATTTTGTGTCTTTCGCCCATCCGTGGGTGCTCAAAACGCTCATTTTTACCCCCTGGTCATCGAGCTACTATCACTCAAACACCATCTCAACTCCCTAGGGCGCAGACAACCAGGCTGCGGATGAATGCGCCAAAATTAGCTTTCACGTTTTTCTAGCTCAGACTTCACAAGTTAATGTTTTACTCCTGGGTGGGGAGAAGCAATGTGAGCACTGTAAAGTGCAAAAAAGTCGACCGTTCAAAAAAGTCGTCGGAAGTCATCAGATACCTCCCTTGTTGCTTTAAGCTACAGACTCCACTGTCGCACGTGTTTTTGCAGCAAATCCGTCTTTTGTCAGGAGAGAATTCGCACAAAAACGCGTGCGATGGCGGAGGGAGGTAACTCTCTGATGACTTCCGACGACTTTTTTGCATGGTCGACTTTCTTTGCTCGCTACAAGCACTTTGCTCGATGATACAAGTACAACTCTGGGGTCCGCGCAGCTTCGAACGCCGCACCCAACTTGCCGCAAACGAGTGTAGGTCAAGCGCGCTCACCAACTTACCACAGTGTGTCTCTGAAAGCAGAATGAAAACTCCTTGCACATCTGTCTTCTTCATGTTGCAGATGAACAAGGTTAGTCTCAAGAAGGTGCAGGCAGCTGAGAACAAGATGGCCGAGGAGGTGGACAAGGCCCTTGGAATAAAGCTACCCCCAATCCCCTACTACCCCAAGGGCTTGGAGAAATGGCGTAACCCCCCGACGACGTCTGGTTTCTATGGTTTCCGCCAAACCAAAGACAGCCCAACCATGAAGAGCCTTAAACGCTTCCACATCATCGCCAAGCCCAAACACTCCATGTCCTACTTGGGAATGCCCTACGGCACCAACGACTGAGCACGAGTTTGATCACGACGTGCTGTTGATGTCACAGCGTTGTCAAGGCAACCAGGCAACTTGCTCCGCCATAGTTCCTTGCTGAAGACTGTGATTGGCCCGTTGTGTGTTGTGTCCTTGAATGAGGGGCTCTGTGGCAACTGGGGGCCACAACCACAGGGATGTCTCTGCGCGTTTGTAAAACTGCCTAAACTGGGGTGTTGTGCTTTATCACGATGACCAGAAAAAGAGAGTTCATTTTGCTTATAAAGTTATATCAGTCGCACTTAAAATTATAACATAGAGATTGTTTTTCTGTAAGCGTTTGAAATGTGGAGATGGATTGTGTTCACAGTGCAATTTTTGTTAGCAAAACAGTGTCGTTGCATACTTGTCATAAGGATGCTAAAAGTTTCCTTTTTGTACCCCTTTTCCATGCGGCTTCAGAAGACTATTCAAGAGTTTTACAAATATTTTCTTAGTTTGTCAAAATATATTCGCGTAAAACATATATCGAAATACGTTCTTTCAGTTTTCTGAGCAATAAATTATTGTGTTCAGATTTCATAGATAAACTAAACCATGATTTAATTATTTGTAATTTACACAAGTTAGTGGAGAAAAAGGGTGCTCATTATTAATGTTGGGAGTTTATTGTTAATTTCAATGTTAATATGTAGCGGCAGCGTACGCTTTTTTACTCGGGAAATGCTTTGCGTGTCTAAAAATACCTTGTTTTGTATGTGATTGTTGTGGTGTACATGAGTAAGTTTTATAAAAAAAATATTACTGCAAATTAAAGATTCGTGCTTCATCTTTCTTCTCTGCTTATTTCATATTCATGGAGTGTGAGTATGAAGGCACGGAAGACAGAAAGAGAGCACTACCGGGAAGCGCTGACACGTGGCAGCGGTCGCTGGCTACGCACCATTTTCTAAGATGATGTGAGCTTGGGGGCTTCCACCGCGCTAGGGAAAGGCATTTTCTCTGCTCTCCGTTCACTATTGCTATTCCAAAAATACTCAAGAGCAGAAAGAGAACGTTAGTGGTCTCGCTTTCTAAACCTCAAACTTGGTACTGTCGATTAATATGCACTGAAAGAACCTACGAAGATTGTGCTGAAAATTAAGATCAAATGCACTAATGCAGGAGAGGAGACTACTGGCTATGGGGCTGCCAGGAGGTAGTAATCTACACTGCAAACATGATGCAAGGTTGAGGAGACTACTGGCTATGGGGCTGCCAGGAGGTAGTAATCTACACTGCAAACATGATGCAAGGTTGAGGAAGCTCTTGTCAGGATGATTATTTGTTTGTTTTTTGGCCCGGCATAGACGTCGAACCATCACTCTCGCTCTCACAGTCACACAGAGGGAAAAGTGCATCATAGATGTCCACCTAATACTTTCACCTAAATAAATGACAATCGCTTTTCCTTGTCTTGCGAGGCTCATAAAAGCTAAGGTCACATTTATTTCACACCCGTGGTGGTCGCCCGTCGCAAGCGACAAGGCAGACTGTGTAGTCTAATCAGAGACACTATCTCTGGTCTAATCTCTTCTCTGAGAATGTGTGTGGATATGACTCCGACTTGCGAGTTACATTGACGGGAACAGTGGGGACATTGGAAGGCTGCTCTGCAGGTGTCCTGAGCTGCAGCCCTTCTTCCCTCCCTGGTAATGGCGAGTCGGCTCTGTAATGTTCTGTTGTGGGTGATGAACGACCGGAGACTTTGTAGAGGACAATGTTTGTTTTTTTCCGTTGGTGGTACAAAGATGTCTGATCACTGAACTGACGGATTCCACGATGGGAGAGTGATTCAAGGGAGGTAATGACCATAATCTGTACATTTGAGATTTCTCATCACATCACACTACAGCTAGGTTCTGTCTGGACTCATCGAAGGTGGCTGTTCATCCAATTCTGTCCTTCGCCGGGAACTCGAGATTTCTTTGTGGTACGCCGCTTTACTTTCACACAGAGAACCTGAAAATTGACCAGAAACCAAGTATCGTAATTATCTGAATAGCTGAATTAGTCCACTGTCTGTAACTAACAATTGACTGCAGAGGCACGATCTCAACCTTCTCTAATGTCTACAGAACACTGTACTTTGGACACTGACAGTCTTTCAGGGCCGTGCATTAAAACCAGAAATTCTAAAAATTTGAGGTGTACACTTTATTCCAAGTGGGGTCGGCTCTCTATTGCGGAGGGCCGCTATTGCGGAGGGCCGCTATTGCGGAGGGCCGCTATTGCTGAATTTTTTTTATATAACAAAGGTTCTTAGGCAATTTTGATTCTTTTGTCTTAAAACGTCTAAAAAAAACATAATATTTTTGTTACTTTTTTTCTAAACTTAAAAAAAGTTTTTCGTTTTTTTTCTATTGCGGGGGGCCGCTATTGAGGGATTTTTTTTGGTCAAAAGTTCTCCAGACCATTTTGATTCTTTTGTCCTAAAACGCCTAAAAACCATAAAATTTGTGTTACTTTAAAAAAAACTTAAGAAATTTTTTCGGGTTTTACCGATAGGGCTCAGCCTAGACCGCACCCGCCACCCCGCCTGACTGACTTAGCCTGTCCGGGGAGTTTCACCTAAACCCGGACGCGTTACTTTTTGTCACGTTTGTGTCCAACATCAGCGTCGGGCCCTGGAGTTAGGACGTAGGGACCACCCGTTGAAAGTCAAACGTGGGATGGAGTTAGAATATAAAGCTTCACCCGTTATTGATAAAAACCGAAAAAATTCTAAGTTTTTTCAAAAAAGTAACAAATATTTTATGATTTTTTAGGCGTTAGGACAAAAGAATCAAAATGGCCTAAGAACCTTTGTTTTAAAAAAATCCCCCAATAGCGGCCCTCCGCAATAATCGCCCTCCGCAATAGCGGCCCCTACCCTTTCAAGTCACACTAGCACGACGTTTCATCAGTATCGATGTATCAATATCAAATAAATTATTGCCATCAAATCGCCTGCGAATCAACGATAAACCACGTAGAAAAGCTTACATAAATATTAAATGATCATTCTAGTACACTATAGAGACTTCGCCTACCGACTTCTGACTCGGGTTCACAGAATGCCTTATGATAGGTTCCTCTTCAGTTAACGTTCAAGGACACATAGCTTGCAAGTTTCTCTTGCAGCTCAGCCATGTAGAGTCCCGTATGAGAGATTCAAGGCTAACTTTGAACCTTTCAGTGACTGAAAACTTGTCCGCCACTCTCCCGGCGTGACTTAATTGACAGTAGCTAGTATTGAAAAAGTTCGCTCTTCTAGCTAAGATTCATTTGCACAATGCTTTCAAGACCTTCTCTTGTTCGTATTTAGGCCACGTGGAATCCTGCATGGGAGCATTAGGAATTTACTGCAGTAAAAGGTTGTCATCTGAACATCTCTACAACCAATAGCTTGATAGCCACCGTCTCTGGGGACTGGAAAGAGTGGGTCACTGACAAATCTACGGAGAACATCAAGCTACATTAATGTATTCATTTGGCAGGCGACAAAGAGTGGGGTCACTCCTCATGGGTAGTTCGATCGTGAGTAGCTCCCTAAGCCAGATAAATGACAGGTTTGAAAACAATGCGCTCAAATCGTCACACACACACACACAGGGGCGGACGAGGGGGGGGGGGGGGGGGGGGCCCCAAAACCCCCCCCCCCCCCCCCCCCCCCCCCAACGGAAAAATAAAAAATTAAAAAATTAAAAAATATATCTATATTTTTATCAGTAAGAAAATGTGCTGCCTGAAAGTGGTAATGATGACTATCAGAATGCGTCAGATTGGAATATTTTGCAGTGAAAATCCCCCCGCCCCCCGTCTCACGTTTGGGCTGAGGTTCAAGCACAACTATAGGGTCGTTCTCCTCCCCCCCCCCCCCCGCTCTCACGTTTCGGCTGAGGTTCAAGCGCACCTATAGGGTCGTTCTCCTGCCCCCCCCCCCCCCCCCCCCCCCCTCCCCGCTCTCACGTTTCGGCTGAGCTCGAAGCGCTCCTAAGCTAGGGTCCTTATTCGGACCCCCCCCCCCCCCCGCTTTCACGTTTCGGTTGAGCACTGAAACCCCCCCCCCCCCCCTATCACGTTTCGGTTGAGCCCTTTAACCCCCCCCCCCCCCCACCCCCCATCCCCCGCTCTTAAAAAAGTTTGGAAACCCCCGCCCCCCCCCCCCCCCCCCCCCCCCAAAAAAAAAATAAATATGAACTGATCCGCGCCTGCACACACACACACACACACACACACACACACACACACACACACACACACACACACACACACACACACACACACACACTGTGCGACGACTGTACGTAAACTTTCAGTCTGAGCAAAGACAGTGTCTTTGGTCTGAGAGATAGTGCGTACTAGCGTTAATAAACATGGGAGAGAACTCATAGGCAGTCAACTTCAAGGGAAGTTACTCTCACTTCACCTATCGAATAGTGAGCGTTTTCGTAACATGAACGCTGAATCTTGCTCCTCAAAAGTGTTGTAGATAGCTACCACAATGCTAAACCATCTCATTCGGGCATTAAGACGATGTCCGCAACCTCTGAGGTAGGTACTGATCAATCACAAACCACCGATTAGAACTAGGGCGCGTCGTGTTGACAGCTTTCCTGCAGACTTAGCTGATTTGAAAGTCACTTTACCCAGCGAAGTCTGGGAGAGCTGTAGTTCGTAAACATAACACCATCATCAGTCTAATGCTAAACTCCATTATTGTGTTGTTATGTTATTGCTATATTAACATATTTTCTTGCATCATACGAGGAAGATCATATGTGGCAATACTTTATTATGTTATTGTTATATTTACATACTTATCTTGCATCATGCGAGGAAGATCATCTGTGACAATACTGAATACTTTTTGTTGTTATGGCAAGTGTTACAACTTACGTAGCTGTAATGACGCAGTCACCGAGTATGACTTCAAGTATGCTGAATGAGTGTGAAGTGTTCCTCGAGGCTGGGGCCTGGACAGCTGTTGTATTCTCACAACAATTACTTTTTCATGAATATTTTCCTGTTAAAATGTATGTGGAAAAGCATTTTGATCAGTTAGTGTGGTTGAATTAATTTTTTTGCTGGATTCAGAGGAAGAAACAAACTTCTCAATGAGACAACAGGGTTCAGTAATGTATTGGAATGTATGATGAGCCTCAAACTGGTGACATTGTAATTACTAATCACAGAGCCAATTGACACATTGGCAACAAACACTAAACAACAGTTCAACATGCTGATCTACAAATACTTAATGCTAATTCTGTGCTTTGTCAGGGTTGCACTACCCACACATGTGCCATGTTCTCCAATGGAAAGCAGTGGAATGTATGCACCTAGGCCAATGATGCATCATAGATCTATGCAGTCGTAGCTTCAAAGATTGCCTCCTTAATGTGGCATGCTGGATCCCATGAATTCATCCTTGGAATCACCCACACTTCTCTAGTATATTTCTTTTCTTTGCCTTTTTGTCTCATCTTCATTATATCCATGTACATCAATTCTGCTGAATATGGCTTCTCTAACAATGACTATAAGTACAGTAGTCGCCGCTTATAAAACACGCGGTTAATAAAAACAGCCGTTTATTAAAAACAGTTTGTCCGGTCCGGATTTACATTGTTACTGATGGACATGTTCAACACGCAAACGGTTAATAAAAACGCCGCTTATTAAAAACACTATTGTTCGGTCCCAATGTGTTTTTAATAAGCGGCGACTACTGTATAACTATAAGTAGGGGTCCTTTCTGACATTTTCTCTTCAGCTTCTGCATTTTGTGTACTTTTTTGCTTGCATTTTTAACACTTCAAACATGCTTTTACTTTCTATTTCATTGCCATGAATTCACACCTTGCATGCACACCACCAGGTATGGTAGTAGTGTCTTGGAACCATACGTTCCTTGACTTTGGCAGACTGACAGCATCAATGCTGGCTTCTTCCTGTTCCTCTTGCAGAGGTCTGGTATGAAGGCAAAAATCACCCCTAGTTTCTCTCTTTCTCAATTTCTTCCCAACTACTTCACACAGTAAATCTGCCAATTGCATTGTTGTTGTTTTTTCAGATTATTACCATTTTATTCTGTAGCTAGTTATTGTGGCACATTCTAGTTGGCTTTGTTGTGTGTGTGTGTGTGTGTGTATGTGTGTGTGTGTGTGCATGCATGCATGCTTTTGTGTGTGCATGTGTGTGTGCATGCATGCATGTATGTGTGTGTGTGTGCACGCATGTGTGTGTGTGCGCGCATGTGTGTGTGTGTGTGTGTGTGTGTGTGTAAAACAGAAAAACTCTGTGATCATTTTGTTTGCTCTGAACAGGTCGGCAGTACCAAGCACATGGGTGAGGCACAGCTCAGAAGGCCAGGAGTTCCAGAGCACCACCATCACCATGCTGAGCAAGGAGGACAGCGAAAACATCTACATTGAGGCGTACAGTCCCCTTGGTCTCCGACTCAGCACAGGCCTGCGCATCATCGGCCCTTGCGTGCTTTTTCCTCGATCCATCCTCCACTGGAATGTGAGTAGAGGTGTTGGTTTCATCCAGCCCCCAGATCAGGGCCTCCTGTTCACCAGACCACTTGATCAATCCTTCATTGGAATGTGAGTAGAGGTGTTGGTTTCATCCAGCCCCCAGATCAGGGCCTCCTGATCACCGGACCACTTGATCGATCCTTCATTGCCACCTGACAGCAAACACAGTCACAGATTGAGAGGATGCTTGCAACTAATGCAAGTCTCTTGTGCCATGCTCAGTGCCTCTCCTGAATAATGCAGTCTGAATCCTGACACACATGGAGTGGGAAAGGGAGAGTTGGAGAATAGACAGAACATGACTTAGATTGTGGGATGGGAGGGAGATGAGGGGATGTGAATACCTCTACTGCTTAGGCAGGGTTTTGCTCCTTTCCTGTTTGTAAAGAAGTTTGTATAGAAATGTTGGCAGTTGCAAATAATAAATGCATGGTTAGATCCAAGTGTGACCCTGTCCGTATGGTTTTGGTAGCCTCTTTAGCTGCATGGGGCTGCCCCAGGCTGAGCTACTGGAGCAGGCCCCAAAAGCCCAGCACTTTCAGCTGATAAGTAGTATAGGGGCATTAAGTAGCTCTGAGTCTGACTGTTTATTACACTTGCATTGTGGCAGTGTTGTGATGCATCAGACTAAATTAGGACATCATGTGATGTTCTTGTTGCATCTGTCATGGCTTATACCTATCTTGTGTGTTTTTCAGGTGTCATCTGCTGCTGACATTAATGAGGACTCTTTGTCGCTGTTCACCCTGTTGGAACCGAAGCTTGGTGAGCAGACATAGCCTCTTGCTATCTGTCATTCCCATTGTCAAACCATGCCAAGTACAAAATTGTGTGATACTTTACATGATGATACATATGTGATGAGAAAGTGTCTATCACATCTTGCTATATACTGAGTTTGTGAAGTCTGTGAATGGAAGATAAGTGAAGCTTCAATGTGTTTCACCTTCTACATACATTTGGACCAACTTATTATCATACCTTTATATTGTCATTACATATAGATTTGTGAAGCATGGATTTTTTTTCTTCTTTACCATTGTATTTTAAGCCTCGATGCAACATATTCTTAATGCGTAAGAACTCAATAAAAAGTGTGTATAATCAGTAATGACATTCAGTTTCACCTTGAAAAAGCTTACATGGCTACATCCTTGACACACTCTCCACTCTAGTTCGTGGGCTGAACTCCTCCCAGGCTGCAGACGCTCAGATTACACTTTTCTGCCTCTCTTCGGCAGCTCTATAAATAGACTACAACTGCCAGATGTCAAATGACCATCACACAGCAGCAAAGTTCCCTTCCCTCCTGCAGAGAGATCTAGAAGAGCAGTAACAATATCTGCCCATCACTTCTCTCTCTCTCTCTCTCTCTCTCTCTCTCTCTCTCTCTCTCTCTCTCTCTCTCTCTCTCTCTCTCTCTCTCTCTCTCTCTCTCTCTCTATCTCTCTCTTTCTCTCTCTCTCTCTCTCTCTCTCTCTCTCTCTCTCTCTCTCTCTCTCTCTCTCTCTCTCTCTCTCTCTCTCTCTCTGCCTAGTGGGAATCTGTCAAGACAAAGGAGACAGTCAATGTTTGAATGAGGACAGGCAGCATCAAATCATCACAAGTCAGCCTCAGAATCAGGGAGCTGCTCTGGCTCTGGCTGAGACTTAATGTAAAGCTGCAGACCTAGAGGCTCATATCACAAACCCATGTGATCAAATGTTGCTACATGCATAAAGAACACACGCTGAAAATTACAGATCTGTACAAAGCTCCATATATTTTCTGCATAATTTCAAGTTCACAAAAAGTAGTTTACGAGAAAACGTGAAAAAAAGAAACCTTGGGAAAACTTGCTTTTTCCATCTTCTATGTATTTCCAATAGCCAGCAAAAATGTTAAGAGGGGTAAGGTTCTTCCTTTGCATTGTTACATGTTTTCTAGCATGATTTAAATAGAGAGACTATTGGAATTACATTGCAGAAGGTTAAAACAACTCAATAATGCTCATAAGTAGAAATCACCAGAAAAGGACATTTTGACCATTTTTATAGTGGTGTCTCCCCTTAAGCAAAGTTAAGATGCTATAGAGATTACTGCTGCAGATGATTCAAATTTGTAAGTTGCGATAGGACCACAGCCAAACAAATAAACAGTTCTTTCATTCTCTCTCTCTCTCTCTCTCTCTCTCTCTCTCTCTCTCTCTCTCTCTCTCTCTCTCTCTCTCTCTCCTCTCTCTCTCTCTCTCTCTCTCTCTCCTCTCTCTCTCTCTCTCTCTCTCTCTCTCTCTCCTCTTTCTCTCTCACCTCTTTCTCTCTCTCCTCTTTCTCTCTCTCCCTCACACCTCTTTCTCTCTCTCTCTCGCTCTCTCTCTCTCTCTCTCTCTCTCTCTCTCTCTCTCTCTCTCTCTCTCTCTCTCTCTCTCTCTGTGCATTTCTGTCAATGAAAGGCTCTAGAACAGGAAAAGCTACAAGAAATCCTAGCTCAGATTTGGAATCATGGCATCTCAGAGATGGTTTTAGGCCATTTTAATGAATTTTGGAAAATACTTTTACAGAGCACCCACATGATACTCACAGCACAATCAAAGCAATCACAGTTATGTCCCTTTGGCCAGAACACCAGGCTTGCAGGGCAAAGGATGTGGTATACTTCGATGCCCTCACCAATGGAGCAAGGCATAATTTGTCAGATGTTGGAAGGTAAATTTGAGTGTGAATTACATGCTTTTTTGTTGTTGTGGAAAATCTTGTGCTTTTTGTTTCATTTTAGATAAAAGCATATCATCATGGAATGAGTTTAGAAATGTAGTGTCAATATGTCAACAACCTAATTTTGGCTGCTTTTCTGTTGTTTCAGACATTCTTGTATTGGGAATAGGGGAGAAAGGAAGCAAATGCAATCCAAGCATCATCAAGTACCTCAAGCAACACAAAATCAATGTGGAAATATTGCCTACGGTGAGAACTTCATGAGAGCATGCATACTTATCTCATCATTCAAAAGTGGAGATCAGTGAATGTTATAGGCTGAGGTGTGTTCTCTAGAAGTGATCAGACTCTATTGTCTATCAATGAGCAGATTTATCATAACAGCAGATTGAAGTTCTAAACAAAAGTTGGTATCAAGATGCCAACAAATTTCAGGCAGCATCAAGTGTAGGAGACTTCTTTATGACTTCAGAAGTCTGTTCCAAAGAAATGGGCATATTCCTTTTGGTTGTCTTTGAATAACTTTAAAGCTGAGAGAATGTGATTCCAGCTTCTGCTTTTAAACCTTCAAATCTCTTAACACCTTTCTCCACCCTTGACTGTATTCCTGTTCTGCCCTTTTCCATCCATCATGGGCTACTTTTCATAGCTGAACTCTTAAGTCCCTATAAAGTAGGTGGACAGTTTATTTGCCTGTCTTGCAAAGAAGTTATGAAAAGTAGTCTGAGATGGGTGGAGAAGGGTGGAACAGAAATACCTGTCTAGGGTGGGGAGAAAGGTGCTACAGTGACTTAAAGAGTTAAGTGGTCATCATGTGGCAAGAGAGGTCTTTGCAGAATATTCACTTATAAAAATGTTTGTTTGCAATTCCTGGCTGAGCTCTTGGAGCAGGCCCTGAAAGCCCAGCAGCCATGTGTCTTGGCTGAGCTGGAGCAGGCCCTGAAAGTCCAGCAGCCATGTGTCTTGGCTGAGCTGGAGCAGGCCCTGAAAGCCCAGCAGCCAGGTATCTTGGCTGAGCCCCTGGAGCAGGCCCTGAAAGCCCAGCAGCCAGGTGTCTCGGCTGAGCTGGAGCAGGCCCTGAAAGCCCAGCAGCCAGGTATCTTGGCTGAGCCCCTGGAGCAGGCCCTGAAAGCCCAGCAGCCAGGTGTCTCGGCTGAGCTGGAGCAGGCCCTGAAAGCCCAGCAGCCAGGTGTCTTGGCTGAGCTGGAGCAGGCCCTGAAAGTCCAGCAGCCATGTGTCTTGGCTGAGCTGGAGCAGGCCCTGAAAGCCCAGCAGCCAGGTGTCTCGGCTGAGCTGGAGCAGGCCCTGAAAGCCCAGCAGCCAGGTGTCTCGGCTGAGCTGGAGCAGGCCCTGAAAGCCCAGCAGCCAGGTGTCTCGGCTGAGCTGGAGCAGGCCCTGAAAGCCCAGCAGCCAGGTGTCTTGGCTGAGCTGGAGCAGGCCCTGAAAGCCCAGCAGCCATGTGTCTTGGCTGAGCTGGAGCAGGCCCTGAAAGCCCAGCAGCCAGGTATCTTGGCTGAGCTGGAGCAGGCCCTGAAAGCCCAGCAGCTAGGTGTCTCAGCTGAGCTGGAGCAGGCCCTGAAAGCCCAGCAGCCATGTCTCTTGGCTGAGCTGGAGCAGGCCCTGAAAGCCCAGCAGCCATGTGTCTTGGCTGAGCTGGAGCAGGCCCTGAAAGCCCAGCAGCCAGGTATCTTGGCTGAGCTGGAGCAGGCCCTGAAAGCCCAGCAGCCAGGTGTCTTGGCTGAGCCCCTGGAGCAGGCCCTAAAAGCCCAGCAGCCAGGTGTCTCGGCTGAGCTGGAGCAGGCCCTGAAAGCCCAGCAGCCATGTGTCTTGGCTGAGCTGGAGCAGGCCCTGAAAGCCCAGCAGCCAGGTGTCTTGGCTGAGCTGGAGCAGGCCCTGAAAGCCCAGCAGCTAGGTGTCTTGGCTGAGCTGGAGCAGGCCCTGAAAGCCCAGCAGCTAGGTGTCTCAGCTGAGCTGGAGCAGGCCCTGAAAGCCCAGCAGCCATGTCTCTTGGCTGAGCTGGAGCAGGCCCTGAAAGTCCAGCAGCCATGTGTCTTGGCTGAGCTGGAGCAGGCCCTGAAAGCCCAGCAGCCAGGTATCTTGGCTGAGCTGGAGCAGGCCCTGAAAGCCCAGCAGCCAGGTGTCTTGGCTGAGCCCCTGGAGCAGGCCCTGAAAGCCCAGCAGCCAGGTGTCTCGGCTGAGCTGGAGCAGGCCCTGAAAGCCCAGCAGCCATGTGTCTTGGCTGAGCTGGAGCAGGCCCTGAAAGCCCAGCAGCCAGGTGTCTTGGCTGAGCTGGAGCAGGCCCTGAAAGCCCAGCAGCCAGGTGTCTTGGCTGAGCTGGAGCAGGCCCTGAAAGCCCAGCAGCCAGGTGTCTTGGCTGAGCTGGAGCAGGCCCTGAAAGCCCAGCAGCCAGGTGTCTTGGCTGAGCCCCTGGAACAGGCCCTGAAAGCCCAGCAGCCAGGTGTTGTACCTGATGAAAGGGGCCTTGAGCACAGGGTTCGTACAGGTCATGGAAAACCTGGAAAGTCATGGAATTTGATTTTTCATTTTCCAGGCCTGGAAAGTCATGGAATTGCAACTTAGGTCATGGAAAGTCATGGAATTTAAGAAGAAAAAATAAAGAAAGAAAAAAAGACCTTTTCTAGGCTGTGTTTCGCGCGATACTCTCAATCTAATTTTAAACGCTGAGCACGTCAGGAAAACGTGCCCTTGCATCCCATTGGTTAATTCTGAAGGCTCGTGTGCCTTCTGCTTCCTGATTGGTTCTTTGGCTAGGTGACCTCGTTTCATTTCCACGCCGGTCCGGTCAGTTGGTTCAAACGAGGACAGAGTGAAAAGAGATTGTTTTGTTTGTAGTGCAGTGTTTCTTTGAGAATCAGATTATCATCATGCATGGAAAGTGTCGCTTTCAAGACTCTTGGACAGGAGACCCTGAATACCGTGAGTGGGTCATCCGAGCGAGAGTGGATGGGATGGCAAAGTGCCGATTTTGTGAAAAAGACTTTGATGTATCCAACATGGGAGCGGCAGCGTTGAAAAGCCACATGAAAGGTGTCGCGCACCAGGCGCGTGCTAAAAAACACCAAGAAGAAAAGAGTAAACGTCAAACACGAATATCAGATTTTGTTCAAACTGCAAAAAATGCTGAGACAGAGAGTGCTTCAAAGGTGGTGGTTCCAGCTGGCGCTGCTACGCCGGTCGAAACTAGGCCTGCACCCACTGGCAGTGGCAGTAGATCTACTGGGATTGACACTTTCTTGACAACAGAGGACACACTGAAAGCAGAAATTTTGTGGACTTTGAAAATGGTCATCTCCCACTTCTCATTCTCCAGTACCAAAGGAATGAATGAGCTGTTCCGTCGCATGTTTCCCGACAGTGTCATCGCCTCCAAGTTTGCCTTGAGTGAAAGCAAAGCCCGGTACTTGACAACTTTTGGTCTGGGGCCACATTTCTTAGACATGCTCAAGGCAAAGGCCCGGTCTTCTGATTCTCTGGTGCTGCTCTTTGATGAGTCCCTGAATGCTGAACTTCAGAAGAAACAGCTGGATATCCATGTCCGATTTTGCTATTTACCATTTGGCGCTGGATCGAAATGGCGACCGCATGTCTGTTTCAAAATGTTGCTGTTTCTAACGTAATTTGGTCAAATATAGTTCTGGTTTAATTAGAATAGCTTAAATATATCATATTCAAGAAGGGGATAACGATATATATGCTCATTTCTAAGCCATTTCGAAGACATTAGCGCCATTTCGGTAAATAGCATGACCGTCAAAATCACACAATGGCGAGTAAGAGCGTGACGGCGCAGATGCGATTTTGACGGACAAATCAGCTTAAATAGGTTAGTTTATTGGGGTTTTTGTTTCAGTTTATGCTAGAACAATCATTTAGGAAGATATTTATTGCAATATTTTGCACATATTGGAAAAAGTATTGTAGAACTCTGGACCTTCAGCGAGTGCTAAATAGACGCCGCACGCGATGTTCGAAGAAATTTCATCAGACCGGAAGTGGCCGTCGGTTCGATAGAATCCACTTTTTCTAGGATTCGCACATATCAATAACACAAAATACCAATGTAACATGAAAGATGAAAGTCTTTCTGAGTTGTCTAATTTTTTTTAACTAGTGGTAGGATTCCGTGGTAATTTGTATCAAATGTTTGCGCTACTACAGTACTAGCCAAAATGCACTCGGCAATACCACTTCACTTTCATGGCTAATTGTGGACAATCCACAAAATATTGTGAATAAAAACAAGAATGAAAGTTGTTTATGAAGCAGAAGGTTTCAAGAACATGTGTCGTGTAGTTTTGTGTTAATCCGTCTTATTTCCGCTGAGAACATACAAGCCGATTACGTAAAAAAAACACCCTCCGCCACTACCGACTCGCGGTGGCTCGACGGAGTTTGCATTTCGCGACTCGGGTTGGTCTCTTCTAAACACTCGTCCGTCGAAGTTTCTCATTTGATCAAGTTGAAACTTTACTACTCATTAGAGGAAAGATTGCTCTTTCGTTCGGTGTATGTTTGAACTTCCAGTGAAAATCGAAAGACGAGTTATGGATGAAAGTTCGAACATCATCGGACATTTTGTTAAAATTTGCTCACTCCCGCTTTTCCGATCTATTTCGTACAGACACTCTCCTATTCTACAAGATTTCCCCCTTCCAACGCTATATTCGATGTTAATGTACGATGAATCTACTTTTTGTCTAGCGCCCGGATTGTGCGCTTGAAAGAAGAAAACAGGCGGAAATTTTCCACCTGTTTGTGTGTACATCGGACCGCAATGGCGTTGTGTAGACGCGTGCTCGATTACCACATTCAGCGTGCGTTAATCGTTGAAGCACCAGACAATTTGGGACAAAAGTATCATCATTTTAAGGAGTACTTGTTTGAAAATTTTCTGCATTTGTCAGTTTTTGAATCAATCTGCTGTAAAAATAATAAAAAGAATTAGATTTTTTTTTACAACGGGTGTATTGTGCGTGAGTTTGGTCCTGCGCCATACACTTTTCTCTTTAAAATTGTCATGTATCACAGTACGCTAGGTCATGGAAAATATTGTTGAAGGTCATGGAAAGTCATGGAAAAGTCATGGAATTTTGTATCTAAAAACCTGTACGAACCCTGTGAGCAGCTATGGCTGTTTTGTACTCAGTTATCCCATTCTCAATCCCATATGATTTTTGGGTTGTTGTTGTGGTTTTATCCTTCTTTTTGAATCACTCACTACTGTTTATGCCCAAGAGGAGTGAGACTAGTACAGAGCTTATGGAAATCTCAAACTTTTCCCATTATGTCTCATCAGGCTGCTGGCTTTTGGTGTTCTCAGATCAATTGAAATTTCTGCCACCAGTCTTTTCATTTAGTTGGTCCCTTCTTTAGTTAGAATTAAGCTTTAATTAGTTACCGTTGGACACAAATAAACAGACATTAGCAGTGAACAGCAGTCATTGAAAAAAAAAGATTTAAAATTGCTTTACATTTTCAAAGAGGCCATTAGGCATTACAGTACCGGTAGTGAGATTGATAAGTTGCTTGCTGACACTGCAAAGTAGTTAGATCTAGAGAAATGAGTGGCAAATGATTTCTCAAAACTGTCATCTTTGTCATTTACCACCTTGTCACCATTCATCTACAAATTTCCTTCATAAAAACTGACTGTTCTTTTTCTCCTGCCTCTGCTGCTGCCCCCACTCCTCCTCCACCCCACCCCCTCCTCCTCCTCCACCCCACCCCCTCCTCCTCCTCCACCCCACCCCTCTCCACCCCCTCCTTTTCGTCCTACCTTGCCTTTTCACCTTTACTACCCCTACAGTGTTATCAAATGTCACATTTTCATTTATCATTTCAATTTTCAGGATCAGGCCTGCTCTACCTTCAACTTTCTCAACTCCGAGCACAGATACGTGGCTGGGGGCTTCATACCTCCTTCCTACATGGAGACGGAATTTGATGAGGACATGTTTGTGCAGGCGCAGCTGCAGAGGCGAGAGCTGGACTCCATGGAGATAGGATTCTTTGATGACAAAAACCCCAAGGTTCCAGGCTTCTATGATGAGGAGCTCAAGTTCTTCAAGAAACAGACAGGACTGCTGAAGACCAGAGATGAAGATGAAAACAAGAAAACAGATGACTACAAGGCTGTCACAGACAAGAAGTCTCCAGAGGACAAGAAGTGAAAACAGAATGTATCTCTGATGTGAATTGTAACTTTTTGTTCGAGGATTAAAATGTTAAAAATCTGTGGAAATTGGGCTTGAACAAGTGCGGCTGTGAATGCATGGTGGTTTTTGTTTTTTTAAGTGATACAGATATAGTAAATCTGCTTTGTACATTATTGAAAGCTGTTTTTGTTACCTTAATAAAATGCTAGATTTTTTGCAGGATATTTCATCATGCTAGTTAACAATGGGCTGAAGCATATTCTTGACTGTCATGCTCCCTCAGTGACTCGGCGTGTGCGTGACCGCCCCTCAGCCCTGTGGCTGTCTGAGGAGGTTCGAGAGGCGCAGCGTAGGAAACGGCAAGCTGAACGGCGATGGCATAGGAAGCGCCTCACAGTGTTTAGAGGGACTCTATAAAGTGTAGTGTTGATACGGCCAAGCGACAGTATTTCAGTGACAGGATAAACTCGACCGCTTCTTCTAGCAAGCAACTGTTTCACATGACTGGTGAATTCCTAGGCCAGAGCAAGACAAAAGTTCTTCCCACTGATATCCCTAGGGAAGAACTCCCGGAACGTTTTTTTTCTCTGACAAGATTAGTCAGATCCGGGAAGATCTGGACTCTCGTTCTTGTGACCCACCTGATTTTGATGTGTACAATGGATCCAACTTTTCTTGTTTTGACCCTGTTTCTCATAAGTACATACGTGACTTGATTATTAAATCTCCGACGAAGAGCTGTATTCTGGACCCCATTCCCACCTCCCTCACTAAGCAACATCTTGATGATCTTGTTCCGCTTATAACTGACATTGTCAATGCCTCTCTCTCCACAGATTCCGTCCCCGCACAGTTCAAGCGGGTAGTTGTCACTCCTCTTCTGAAAAAGCCTAGTTTTGACTGCAATGTTCTGAAAAACTATAGACCTGTGTCAAATCTTTCATTTATTTCAAAGATTCTTTAAAAGGTTGTCCTGGCTCAGTTACAGAAGCACCTCGCTGATAATGATTTGTAGGATGCATGCCAGTCCACGTACAGGAAGGGTCACAGCACTGAGACCACTGTACTGAGTGTCCTTGATGGTCTGCTTGTGAACGCGAATGAGAAACGCGTGTCACTCATGGCATTGTTGGACCTCAGTGCAGCGTTCAATATGCTTGACCATGCCATCCTCCTGAAGCGTTTAAAGCTATCTTTTGGATTCCGTGGCACCGTTCTCGACTGATTTGCGTTCTACATTCATAATCGGTCTCAGTCCATCATTGTTGACAGCATCATGTCAGCCCCAACCCCACTTGTTTTTGGCGTCCCACAGGGTTCTGTCTTAGGTCCTGTTTTGTTTACATTGTACTCCCAACCTCTTTCAGATGTAATATCAAGACATGAGTGTGATTTTCATAAGTATGCAGATGACACTGAATGGTCAAAGAGTGCACAAATTGGTGATTTTTCTTCTGTGCAGTCAGATATTGAGACATGTGTTGACGATGTACTTTAATGGATGAACAGCAACAAACTGATGCTCAACACGGATAAAACTGAAGTTTTACCTGTTGGTGCACCATCACGTCTTGGGCTTGTGGGGAGTGAGTCCACAGTCATTGGGGGTAGCTCTATTCCATTCAAGAGCTCAGTTAGGTATCTCGGTGTTCACATTGACCAGACCTTGTCCATGCACGATCAGATTAGCAGTACATGCCGTGCATGTTTTCTTGAACTGCGCCGTATTGCATCAATCCGTCAATACCTTTCGGACACTACCTGTGCTAGGCAAGTAACTGCCAGGATCACGTCACGACTGGATTACTGCAATTCAGTCCTGGCAGGTCTTCCGGCAGAACCGTCTGCAACGAGTTCAAAACAGTGCGGCACGTCTGGTTCTTATGAAGGGCAAGCGCGATCATGTGACACCCCTCCTGAAACATCTACACTGGCTTCCCGTTAATTTCCGCTGCCAGTACAAAATTGCTGTTTTGGCGTTCCATCATTTTGATTCAACCCTTCCTGCATATCTTTCGGCCTTCCTTTGTACCTATCACCCTTCTCGTTCTCTCCGCTCATCAAGTGGAAAGCTTCTGAAAATTCCAAAGCATAGTACCAAGTCTTTCGGAGAGCGTAGTTTCAGTTTCATTGCCCTTTGTGTCTGGAATTCCCTGCCGGCTGGCCAACGTGATGCACCATGTCCATTTTTAAATCTCACTTAAAAACCCATATGTTTCGTCTTGCTTTTCTGTAACCTCCTAGTTTTTTTTCCAAGTCCTGGTATGATAGTCGTACGAGTGTTGTGCTATGTAGTATGACTGACGAGTAACTGCGTGTAAATGTGGCTATGCCCGCACATTGAGTTCTTGCAATAAATGCGCGTTATAAATGCTATTTATTGTTATTATTATTATTATTATTATTATTATTATTAGTCTCAACAACCTGCAATAAAATATTGTGAGAGCATTTATTTGTTTTCTTCTCTGCTGTATGTTGTGGTGGTGTAGGCTGTCAGCAGACTTATGCCCTTTATATTCAGTCCTCAGGATCTGACATGCAACATGAACTCGGCAACATAAACTCGGCAACGCGAACTCGGCAACATGAACTCGGCAACATGAACTCGGCAGCATGAACTCTGCAACATGAACTCGGCAACGTGAACTCAGTAACGCGAACTCGGCAACGCGAACTCGGCAACATGAACTCGGCAACGCGAACTCGGCAACATGAACTCGGTAACGCGAACTCGGCAACATGAACTCGGCAACCCGAACTCAGTAACGCGAACTCGGCAACATGAAGTGATGAACTCGGCAACGCGAACTCGGCAACATGAACTCGGTAACGCGAACTCGGCAGCATGAACTCTGCAACATGAACTCGGCAACGTGAACTCAGTAACGCGAACTCGGCAACGCGAACTCGGCAACATGAACTCGGTAACGCGAACTCGGCAACATGAACTCGGCAACCCGAACTCAGTAACGCGAACTCGGCAACATGAAGTGATGAACTCGGCAACGCGAACTCGGCAACATGAACTCGGTAACGCGAACTCGGCAACATGAACTCGGTAACGCGAACTCGCCAACATGAACTCGGCAACATGAACTCGGTAACGCGAACTCGGCAACATGCACTCGGTAACGCGAACTCGGCAACATGAACTCGGCAACCCGAACTCAGTAACGCGAACTCGGCAACGCGAACTCAGTAACGCGAACTCGGCAACATGAACTATGCAGGAATCAGAGGCTGACCTATTTAGCTTCGTGGGACTTTCCATTATGAAAATACATGCCTAAGCCTAAAACTGTAGATCAGTCGGAATTGATCCTGCAGACATCAGTTCCCTGCAGACACCATGCGGCATGTGATATCTGTGTAGCTGGCTGATGAAACTTAATTTTGCTATATCTAATGAAACGAGCAAAAATTAAAAGCAACTTGACACCTCATTGCACTTTGCATTTCATGTAATAGTTTTAGGAAGAATGTATCAATTGAATTGATAATACATGCTGAGCATCTTGGTGGCAACTGGATACGCCACTGCTATGGTAGTGTGCAGCATGCTCACAGGGTGGTGTCGGTTTGGGAAGATGTTCGTGCACTTCATATTTCCCATTCTGAACACAGAGATGTAATACTATCTCTGACACAGGTTGGTCACGTGACTTCGAATCCACATTCCAATGATTCTACCAATCAAAATTCAACATGATCAGAAGACCATTGAGAGTAAAAAGAGGCGATTCTATTTCACTCCAATTATTTATCCCGATAGATAAACACAAATTTGGTGTTCTAATAAAACTAATCTATGAGATTTTCAGGAAATCATTTGAGAACTACTTTTAGCGCGAACGTGTCTATAAGGTTGTAAACTGTCTTAAGCACGTGCGATTGTGTATATACAGTAGTCGCCGCTTATTAAAAACACATTGGGACCGAACAAAAGTGTTTTTAATAAGCGGCGTTTTTATTAACCGGCACTTCCCGCTTCACCAAGCCGTTGCGTTTCTTCCACCTGTTAAACCACCCATTTGTAGCTTTGAATTCGGAGCGACCAAGCTGGGAAGCAATCTGTTCCGCCTTCTGACACAGGATTGGGCCGTTTACAGGTGTGTTGCGCGCTTGGATAGAGTCGAACCACCGCTTTAAGCCATCTTCTGTCTCTTTATCCTTCCCGCAGCGCCGACGCTTCCTTTGGCCTTGACTGGAGCCCTCTGCGATATCAGCCATAAGTTCATCTTCTTTTTTCAGTGTCTGGCACATAAATGATGCCGACACACCCAAAATGTCAGCACCCTCCCTCAAACTTTTAGAATTTAGCTCTCGGTAGCGATCAAGCAAGTCCACTTTGTCTTTGGGTGTCATTTCTGTTCTTTTTCTTTTCTTTGGAGCTGAAGTTAAAGCCATTTTCTGATTCACTGCTTATCCAGCGAGACTAGACAGTGTTGAATTGACATCTGACGGTTTGCTGACAAGGTACGTGTAATCACTGTTCACACAAACGCTGAAGCGTCTTTAGTTGTCATCTAACGGTTTGCTGACAAGAATTCACAACCAGAGATCGACTCTGACCCTCCGAACTGGCTCAATGAAGTATAAATATTGCTGTTGTATTCAAAGTCCTTATAATTAGTAGAGTTCACAATATTACACTCTTGTGATTCGAATTTTACCGCACACAAGTTTTACATTCATGGGAAATCGATGTTTAGAAAATGAACTGACGGAAAAATGGCTGCCAGTATGGAGTGTATCACAACAAGCGGAGGAATACACTCACGATGTGATATGGCATTCAGCGTGGCTGTTCAGAACGGTGGTATGCATGTTATGGAAGAATTTAGGCTATCACGTGACCAACCTGTTGCTGAGACTATATTGACTAGTCTCAGCCACGCTGAATGCATATTTCCAAGACCCAGATGACACGTTTCTTACGAAAAAAACTATTCCTTACGAAAATCAGATTGTCAATATATGCTCAAGTCTCCTGTGGGTTGCAGGTAAGAATGCACTCACAGTCTTTCCCAGCCTGAGTTGTAAGAGGCGGTTAACTGAAGAAAATTAGTCGTGCCTCCATCGTACTCCAGCCATCTGTAGTGATTTCGTTGTTAATAGCCTTACACAGTCTACAAAGCCTGACAGGCTGTAAAACCTAATCAATCAATGGGCCATATACTCGTCAATCCCCTGTTTAATATATGACGCTGAAAAACATTTCATAGAACACCGAAGAAATGGCGTTAACTGTATGATTTTAAAAAATACTTTTTCAGATACAATAAGTTGTAACAACGTTTAAAAAGCAGGGGTCGGCTCTCTATTGCGGAGGGCCGCTATTGCGGAGGGCCGCTATTGCGGGATTTTTTCAACAAAAGTTCCTCAGGCAATTTTGATTCTTTTGACCTAAAACGCATTAAAAACCATAATATGTTTTTTACTTTTTGTTCTTGAACTTTTTTTTTCTATTTCGGGGGGCCGCTATTGCGGGATTTTTTCAACAAAAGTTCCTCAGACAATTTTGATTCTTTTGTCCTAAGACGCATAAAAAACCATAAAATGTATGTTACTTTTTTCAACTTAGAAAAATTTTCGGGTTTTTTTCATTAAAAAAATCCCGCAATAGCGGCCCCCCGCAATAGAAAAAAACCCGAAAATTGTTCTAAGTTGAAAAAAAAGTAACCTACATTTTATGGGTTTTTTATGCGTTTTAGGACAAAAGAATCAAAATTACCTGAGGAACTTTTGTTGAAAAAATCCCGCAATAGCGGCCCCCCGCAATTGAAAATTTTTTTTTAAAAAAAGTAACAAAAATATTATGGTTTTTTATGCGTTTTAGGACAAAAGAATCAAAATTGCCTGAGGAACTTTTGTTGAAAAAATCCCGCAATAGCGGCCCTCCGCAATAGCGGCCCCTCCCCAGCATTGATATGCATAGGATGCTCATAGGAACGATTTCATAATGTCAGCAGTGAGTATTACCAGCAACATGGCCAGAAAGCAGATCTTGTGCATCAAGAAAATATTACCGTAGATCAGTCTGCACAAGGACATAGATATGGAAACCATTCAGAGCAAAGCTGAAATTTTTGTGTAAAAAATGTTACGACTGAGACTTGGTACTTCACACGTTGTAGTGATGAGAAAAAGATAAAAGACATGTGCAAGCTAATAACAAATTGCTGCAGAGGAATCCAAATTCTAAAACAAAAGCTGCCGGTGACCTTGATCAGTAGAATCAGCACACACAAGTTTTCTTTAAAATTATCTTGTTTTCATGGACAAAAGCGAACAAGAATTGTTGTGGCAAAGTTGTGACTCGGGCGCATAGTGTCAGAGAAACCTTTTGGGGCTGATTTTGCTGCAGAGGGTTTTCCGTAATCAATGTGAGCAATGGCACACTCCCGTAATCCAGTCGCTAACCTGAGGCAAAACAGATTTGAAGGGGAACTATACTTCCTGCAGTCGATATCTTACCCAGGTGAAAATGATGAGCTCGGAGAGTGTTGTTGCCAGATATGGCGATTGGTAGTTGTTTGGGAAGTCTATCATTGAAAGGTCACAGTTCAAATTTCAGTCCTGGCCGCTACACAACGTGAGAGGGGCCAGCGAGAAGACGGTTCAAACTCGCGCGAGTCGATTCGACGCTAAACAGAAAACTTTGATGAAGGGGTCTGCCAGAGTCAGTGACATGTTTTTGCTGAAATGCACGCCAGGGACAATGAATTTGTTCATGTCCTCGACTCCTTTGCCCGAAAAATGCATTTAATAATAATAGTCATAATAAAAACAACGACGATGATGATGATGACGATAATAACAGGTGTACTACTACTACTACTACCACTACTACTACTACTACTACTACTACTACTACTACTACTACTACTACTACTACTACTACTACCACTACTACTACCACTACTACTACTACTACTACTACTACTACTACTACTACTACTGATAATAATGATAACACTATTAATAACGATAACAACAATAATGATACCAACAACAATAATAATAACAATAATCATAATCATAATAATAACAATGATAATAACGACGACGACGACGACGACGACGATGATGATGATGATGATGATGATGATGATGATGATGATGATGATGATGATGATGATGATTTTATTTCTTGCTCATATACATGCACATTCTTTTGAGGGACTTTCACCCCCGGTCGCCAGAGTGCAGGGCCCAGTATCCGGTTTAACTCCTCGGTAGGAGAGGCACTTTGCCCAAGGATGCAACTCTAGGATGCAACTCTAGGATGCAACTCTAGGATGCAACTCTAGGATGCAACTCTAGGATGCAACTCTAGGATGCAACTCTAGGATGCAACTCTAGGATGCAACTCTAGGATGCAACTCTAGGATGCTTGCAGAACTGAGCACTGCACCAGCTAGCCGCAAGGCGAGCGTCTATAAATAACTTCTCAGAGCCCATGAAAACAAACTTTGCAACGCCCTCCTTCGGCTGTGCAGCCACTCCATAGGAAAACTTCAGAAGCCGTTATCTCAAAATTGTCGGTGGCACGGCTCCTGTATCTTTGGCGGGCAGATCCTGCGGTGCTCATTTTTGAAATATCAAATAAATAAGAAAAGACAACAAATTTCCAAATTAATTGCACCTCCAATTAACAAAAACTCAAATTAGGACTGTTTTTGTGGTAGTCAGTCACACGCTATTATATTTCTGGGATCATTGATGCAGAGGCGCTCAAAAAAAGTCAGAGCCAGACCCATGCAGAGCCCCATGTGATGTCATCAACATTGTGTTCTGATGTAGGTCTTTAAAGGACTTTGAAGGCCGATAGCCGATACGTTTTTAACAAGTAATATGTACTTTCATACTGCTGATTGTATCTTATTTCGGCTGTCCGATGCTTGTGTTTTTCCTTTAGTATGAGACAATTTTGCTTGCCTAGCCTATAGTGGGGAGTGGCGTAGAGTGGGATGGCATAACATAGCGTTCTCTTCTTCTTCTTTCTTCTTCTTCTTCTCCTCCTCCTCCTCCTCCTCCTCCTCCTCCTCCTAGCTCCTCCTCCTCCTCCTCCTCTTCCTCCTCCTCCTCCTCCTCCTCCTCCTCCTCCTCCTCCTCCTCCTCCTCCTCCTCCTCCTCCTCCTCCTCCTCCTCCTTCTTCTTCTTCTTCCCGCTCACGGGCTGCCGCATTACGCTCCTTCTCCAGCGCTGTATAATGATGAATAAATATGTAATCGGTCACGACTTAAGGCCTGCTGCAGTGATTAACCCAAGATTCTCAGGAAAATGTCAACTCAAAGCGTTACGGGGTGGGATAGTGCAAATCTAGGGGGAGATCACCCTAGAGTTTAATGTCAGAATGAAGAACGGGCACTGATCTCAGTGAGAAAGGAGTGCATGAAAAGGTGAGGTAATAATTAGTTATTGCGGCAATGTAGACACCGAGAAGCTTACAGCAATCATTTTATATAGCCGTGCGGACTCAAAATCAGTATTGTTTATTTTACACACACACAAAGATACCCACGAAAGACTTCTTCATTCCCAGCCATTCAACCTGTCAGGAGGGATATCAGGAGTCGACAACTGTGTACTGGGTGTGTTTCTATAATGCCTTCTGACTTGCTTCTTTCGTTTAGTGTTGTTACAATTTGGGACTGTGTGTAACATATTGTGACGGCAATATTAAACTGTACCGACATCAAAGTTACTCTATCCATCGCGGACGTACGAAAATAATAAAAGGTAATTAGTTTTCGTCTGGTAGCAATCATGGCGGACCCCAACAAACAACCCGCGAATGCGAATGAAGACTTCGGGTACCTGCCGCCCCCGAGAGAAGCCTATTACCAGCAGGAGGAGGGAATGAAGGAAAAGTTCATTCGAAAAACGAAGGAAAATCCATTCGTACCTTTCGGTAAGCCCCTTCCCTTGTAGCGTTGGAAGTCAGTATAGCCGCCTACGTAACAGTAACACGGGCCTTGACCCTATGTCCTTGCCTCATCACGTTCGTTTACTAAGTGCCAGTGAGCTATAGCAGTCTCCACTTCCAACCTAAGAGGGCGATGGTGTGAGCTTGTGTGTATTTTTTGTATGCGTGCGTGTGTTTCGTGTGAACGGGCGCGTTTGCCTCGGCGTGTGCATGCACGCGCGCGTATGCATGAGCCTGATGAGAGTGCGTGTGCATGCAGGTGTGTTTGTTGACGCGCGTGCAGCGCGCGCGCGCGAGAGAGAGCGCACAGACGCAGTGGAGTGTGTACTGTAGGTGTTTGCTCGTGCATTGATCCGTGTGAGTACATTGTGATAAATATTCACCTATGGCAAGGAGAGATGGATGGGGGAAGGAAAGCCCAGGCATGTTGGGGATGGGGGGCGCTGTCAAGGCGTGAGTTCATATGTGTTGGACAGTTTGTTCAACTACTGCCAGCTGCATGTTTACTCTGGCTGGGCCACGACTTCATTTGTTCAGAGAAAGTTCACACGTTCCGTGGCTTGAAAATGCAAAACCAGGACCACTAGATCCACACTAAGAATAGCTTCAGGTCTCAAGAAGCAACATCAGGTCTCGAGAAATCAGTGAAATCAGTTAAAATTAATGAAAAATGATCAACCATTTCTGTACATTTTCTTCTTGAATCCTTAAATACAAATTATTTACTTTGTGTATAGATCTCTGTTGGTAAATTTTACTTTCAAACCCTTAATTGTAATGTTTTGACACTGACAGCATTGTCAGAGCAGCACTAGTTATGGTTCATACAGAGTATTGAATGTCTAGCTATGAAAGGGTTTTACAACTTGTCAAGTGTCAATTGCCAGAGGTATGTTTGTAAACAAGATTGTAGTAGCACAATTTGGTAACCCAATGGTTCAGATGGGTGCATGCAATCACTTCATAGCAGGTAGGTGCGGTGTTTGAAACTGCACAAATCCTAAAGTTTCGTCCTTGAGCAGGATGGTTCGCTGGCATAGCCTCTGTTGCCCAGGGATAAAACAGGTTATTGAGCAATGCTCAGCAGTGACCAGGAAAGAAATTCCACTAAAAGAATTTATATGAAAAAGGGACAAAGTTTTTGTTATTTTTATAATAAAATGTTTTTTCATCTTCATCATCATCATTATAAAATGTTAGTGAGAAAATTGAAAACCTCTATGTCATTACTTTTACATATTGTCATTTTTCTTGTAAGAGCACCTTTTGTAATTAGCAGCATATTACTTGTCAAACACTAAGGGGGGTTTGCAATGTGTCCACTCTTTCTTGCAGGTGTAGCCCTCACCACCTTCGCTTTGACTGCTGGACTTGTACAGTTCAAGACAGGCAACCGAGCCGGCTCACAGAGGATGATGCGTCTGAGAATCTTTGGTCAAGGCTTCACCATATTTGCAGTGCTTGCTGGAGTGATGTATGGGACAATGCAGAAAAACAAAGCTGCCTCAGCAAACCCACCTAAATAACAACAACCCCCACCCTTGTGGAGGGCATGTCACTGTCTACCTCCATACAAGCTACCATAGCGGGGACGTACAGTACTTTTGAATTTGGTGGCATGATGGGCTCAGGGACTACTACGTTAGTTGACTGGCCAGCCACTCTGAGACAGAGAGCTGTAGAGACGAGTACATCAATGTAGTGCATTGACAGAATCAGCACAGTGATGTGCAGCTTTGTGAAGCCTTCTGTTGCCCCGTCTTCTTACCAGCTATTATGTCAAATGGAAATAAAACCTGCAGAGGTTTTTGCCTCCATAATGGAGTGAGAAGTAATAATGAGTCATCTGTGTTGAAATTAGAGAACTGTGAGATAGTGTGGACACATGGATGCTTGCTCATTTTTAATGTCTTTGTGATGCCAGATCTGTCCTGTGATGACTTCTGTGGAACCAACATCCACTGCTACATCATATCAATGCACACAGATGTATGCTGAGAGCGACATGACTAAGCCTTACAAATGGATTTGCACAATGGGTGTTGATGTATGTATGTATGTTTATCGACAAATATAGCATTGTGTGTTTCAGGATGTGCAACAGAGATGTGATTGATATGCCAGTCACTCAATAGAGCTGAAGCTTTCTGCCTGTGTGAACTGTGATGAGGAAGATTTTAAAACTGTCGACCTTGTCTTCATGTGTTCATGTGTCCAAGTGTTCTGGTCTGAATAAGCTCTCCTGAAGTTTCTGTGCTGTCAGAAATGACAGTGTGTGAAATTCATGTTAGATTTTATGTGCAAGAGTAATTCTATGCATGGCTAACTGCTGACTGTATGCATACACATGTGCGAGAGTGTGAGCTTTGGCTCTGTTAAGAGGCGAAGCTGTATTTGCCCATGTAATGGGCCATTTTCATTTTCTTCAGTCGGATGACCCACATTAATTAATCTGTAGTCAAACTGAGAACATGCCACTTGCCCTGATGTTTGAGACCTAACAAGTAAGCAGAATTAAAAATGTGCCACATGCAATTTCATTTTGTTGTCTGTTGGTTTGTCCTCTGCTTTAAAATTCATCATTAGTTCTTCTTTCTTTTGTCCGTTTAAAGTCTGTCTTGGCTGTAGTATTTGACAATGCATGCAGAAACACATAGACCTACCTTCAGATCTTTAAAGAGTTGTGACAAAAAGGGCATCTTTTACTCACTTGTTTGTTAGACTTATGTTTCTTGTACTTCAGCATGAAACCAATTGTGTTGCCAGTATGTTGAATGTAAAAGAACTCTGTTGGCTCACAGAAAGATTTGCAGGCTGGGTTACTGTTTAGCACAAGTTAACCACTTTTTCAGATGGAATGGCTAGATAATCAATCACCCTCTTCTGCAGTTCTCATGCTAGAAACCTAGAACTATTGTACATTTCTCAATCAATGTAAAATGCATTGAGGTGACTAAGTTGAACAATGAAGTTAAAAAATTATTTGCATTCTTTTCCTTAACACATGCAGAATTGGCAGAATCACTGTTTCTGTTACACTCAAAGACCAAACGAAGACAAGATGCAATTGTGAAATAAATTCATTACAAATCTGTCACAAATCACATCAATATTAAATCATTATAATGAATGAAAATGAAATCTTAATTCACACATGCATGCAAAGTATTGCACCCAAAAACCTTGTTGCTATGGAGACCAGTCTCTGTGGAGAGCGAGATACGAAAATGGAAGAGCAGTCCCTGACTTGGATATACATTTGACTATAAAGAGTCGCACAGATCAAGAACAAATCAATAGATGTCACTTGATGACACGAATCAAATGGTCAATGGATATAATAACAAAGCTTAAAGTAAATAAAAATGACTATTTAAATAATGCATGCCATCAAAATGAAAAGTGGACCAAAGAAGACAGACATGACTTGTGGCAGAGATAAAACTTCAACATCTCACTGATGCCATTCAAAATATATCACAGAACTTGTATATATATATATATACCTTCATAAAGAAAATACTGACTGTACTGTATAAGTAATAAGATAAATCTGTACCAAAACAAGAAGGGCAAAGCCCATACGACTCACATGCTTGACCTTGACCTTTATATGACCTTGACCTTCAGGTGACCTTCAAGGTCAAGGTCAAACAACTAAACCTACCAATGACATCATACACAAAGAAATGCTTTACACATTTTTCCTACCAAAATACATGTGACCTTGACCCAAGGTCAAGGTCATTCAAGGTCATGCAACACAAAGCTGTTAATTCAAGACATAGGAAGCACAATGGTGCTTATTGGCACTTTCTACCATGAGATATAGTCACTTTTAGTGGTTCACTACCCCATTTTGGTCACATTTCATAAGGGTCAAAGTGACCTTGACCTTGATGATATGTGACCAAATGTGTCTCATGATGAAAGTATAACATGTGCCCCACATAATTATTAAGTTTGAAACAGTTATCTTCCATAGTTCAGGGTCAAGGTCACTTCAAAATATGTATACAATCCAACTTTGAAGAGCTCCTGTGACCTTGACCTTGAAGCAAGGTCAACCAAACTGGTATCAAAAGATAGGGCTTGCTTTGACCTATATACCACTTGTAGCTAAGGTCGCCATTCTCAATAACGTGGGAGAAAATTGGGAAAATGTGAAAAATGACTGTTTTTGAGACCACATTTATGGCTCCTGTGACCTTGACCTTGAAGCAAGGTCAAGTCACTATGTATGTTTTTTGAGGCCTTGTCATCATACACCATCATGCCACATTTGGTGTTGATAGACTTAATAGTCTCCGAGAAAAATCCAACGTTTAAGTTTTTTACGGACGGACGCCCGCCCGGACGCCCGGACGGACGGACGACACGGCTCAGTACATAGACTCACTTTTGCTTCGCATGTGAGTCAAAAAGGGGGAGCTTGAGCATTCTTGGGGCGAAAACTGGGCCATATGCCTTGCCAGCAGCCACCGACAGCAACTTGCTGGGGTGCTCCTACATTCAACTTGGGCCTTCTTTCAGTCCTATGCTGTCCTTAGTAACTGTCAAGCAACCAACTTGACAGGCAGGGGAACATCCACAGCTGACTCAAGTGAGAGATTTATTTTAAAATTATTACTAAAGTGGATGTGTATTCGTTGTTCACACAAAGAGAAACGGTCAAAGTGCCCAACACTGAAGTTGCAGTCCCTGAAGTGAAGCCAGATATTTCAATGCCAAAATATACAAGCAAGTATAAAAAAATGCATCCTCATAAATACTTTTCTTACATACAAAAAAAAACTAAATATATGAGTGAGTTGTAGAGTGAATGATCTTTCATAGTGAGAATATTCTGTAATAATTAACAGTCACAACTTGAAAGTGCTACTGGGATCAGGGATAGAAATCGTTTTAGATTTCTGATGGCACGCCTGCCTCACAGTAGTAACTTCAGAAAAGGATGTAGTACTGGTCTTCCCTCTCATCACAGTACATACACTATCCCTGCATGCCCAATTTCTCAGCATGAGGGTTCCCCACTCCGCAGTGGCCCTCATACTACCACTTAATGTTGACTAAGCCAAAGCCAGACTTGGCTGAAAAGACAGACAATTCAGAAGTCAGGGAGCCAGAGAGGTACAGAGGGATGAAGCCCAAGCTCACACTAACAGATCAAGGCCTGCTGGCCAATATTATTGTACACTGAAACAACTCTCATTGTCTGTCACCAAATATCAAATCTCACATAAAGCTTCTTGGATGATTTGCTTGAATGGGTTAGATTTCCTCTGGGGAGCTGGATGTGCCACTGGAGCCTCTGCCAACCCAGGAGGGGACAGTGGGTCTTCCTGAGGATAAATGTGGGGACCCACGGCAGCTGCACTAGAGACTCTTCTTGGATCGGTTGGGCAGAGACACAAATAAGTCGTAGGAGTCGGCAAAGCCCTTTCTCAGCCCATCATCAGGCGCCTGGACCCCTATCAGGTGGATGGAGTGGTCCTTGCAGAAGCGTCCCATGTCTAGCGCTTCCAGCACCATGTTGGGTTTCACAGCCCCAGGTAGGTCCTGCCAGACAGAGACAAATAATCATGACACCTAAAAGTAGGGGCACTGATTTTATAGTTGGACTTATCATTCATGCCTAGTTCTGAAACTACTTTACATTTCACTCCCTTGTTTATTGGGACACTTAGTTAATATCTTACTGCCACTAGACTTTGAACACAAGAGACAGGATGCATGCCCTGATATACAGCACCATTTTCATTCCTTGGATAGTGCTGGCATTTCAGCCAGAGTCCAGCTCTGGGTTACATCGGGGGTGGATTGCACCTGAATGCCCCTTCACTGCCCTCATCATGTTCAGTGCTTTACTCCTGGATGGGGAAAGATTAAGTGAGGCCAGGACATGGTCCATGATGCAACTCTTGGATCATGCAGCTTTCAATGCCACAATCTTCAGCTGCAAACCATTGCACACAAGCACTTCAACTACTAAACCAGATCCCAGGCTATATTTACAGATGCGTTTGTAAGGGTTAATGAGTTATCATACTATAAACAGACATATGCACACAAGGAATTTTTTTAACTGCTACGAGTACTTCACATTGCTGCCCTGCATATTCATGGCAAATGCTGCAGCTTTCACCTGTTTAGAGGCAATGATGGCCACTGGAAGGTTCTTAACATTGGAATCACTCAGGAACTTGTGGAGCTCTGACTTGGCCTCCTGGAATCTGCCAGGGTCTGAGGAATCCACCACATAGCAGATGGCATCCATATCATTGAGGAAGTTGCCCCAGTACTGGCGGCAGTTCCTGGAGCCCCCAACTGCAAGACAGCACCACTGCAATGAAGCCCCTTGTCATATGGTAGACACCACAACCATGGAAGGAATTTCCTAAGTCCTGATTTGAATGTATCAGGACTCGCATCATCTATCTCTGCCCCTTGCTGGCATCCCCCCCCCCCCCCCCCCCCCCCATCCTGACAGCCTGGCAGTCAGCTTAAGTCCAGGCTGCTTCCAAATGTTTTCTCATCTCAGATTTCTTGATCTAAATTTAGCGGTTAAGATATGACCTTGAGCAGAACTGCCTTTGTTTCTTAAATGGTCACTATGCACCACACACACACACACACACACACACACCACACACACACACACACACACACCACACACACCACACACACACACACACTCACACACACACACACACACACTCGCACACACACACACACACACACACACCACACACACCACACCCACACACCACACACACACACACACACACACAACACACACCACACACACACACACACACATCACACACACACACACCACACACATACACACAACACACACCACACACACACACACATCACACACCACACACATACACACCACACACACACACACCACACACACACACAAACGACACACACACACATACATACACACCACACACACTCCACACACACACACACACACACCACACACACACACACACACACACACACACACACACACACACACACACACCACACACACCACACACACACCACACACACCACACACACACATACATACACACCACACACACACCCCACACACACCACACCCACACACACACACACACACACACACACACACACCACACCCACCACACACACATACATACACACCACACACACACACATACACAACACACACCCACATACACAACACACACACATACACAACACACACACTTACACAACACACACACATACATAAACAACACACACACATACATAAACAACACACACACACACACATACACACACACAACACACACTCACATACAAACACAACACACAAACACATACACAACACACACACAAACACACATACAACATACACACATACATACACAACACACACACATACATACACAACACACACACACACACACACACACACACACACACAATATCCTACCCTTCCCCTCCACCAACACCCCTTCCCTTTGCTGGATTGGTAAAGGTCAGCCTGAGAAGGACAGAGTATTCTGTCATGGGACATTATAGGTTAACGTGAAATGGTGGAATGCCTGTCTGCATCACAGAACGTGCTCCTGTGTGCACCAACTACAACATGCACTCTGTTTAGCAACTTAAAGACACGAATGAATTCCACATGAGGACACAGACAGGGTATGCCAACAAAGAGACTCTTGGTTTTTGAATACTATCCAACAGCACCCATCTGCTCGGAACTTGAACAATGGACTGAAAACTCTCCATTTACAGTGACTTTATTATTGGGGAAGGAACAGTAGTAGGAGTAATGGCAAATCTTTTTAAAACTTTTTTTTTAATGGGGTGGGGGGTGGGGGTGGAGTGGTGGGGGGTGGTATTTGGAATATTCAGGGATGTTAGTGTTCCATCTGGTACACTAGTTAGCATATAAATCCATATTGAAAAAGTATGAATGGTACATTACAACACTGTAATGGACATCATCTTGATGACCAAATGTAACTGTCGCGTGATAAGCGGCGACAATAAGGGTGATGTGGGTTAGTCACCTCCTTTTGTAAATAAACAGGGTAAAATTATCTTCTCCATGTTCGCGGCCGCACGCCTGCCGCTGTGGGCGTGGCCACCGCGTAATGGAATGTCACAGTTTCGCTCCGGAGTGAACCCGAGGGGGAGAGGGGTCTTCGGAGGGGTTATAGTGAGCGAGATCTACGGGGTCTACTCGTTTACTAACAGGGGATCTGTGGGTTGTGGGGGTCTTGATGAGTAGTGATTGGAGAAGGTAGTGGGAGCGGGAAATCTCTCGTTAGTGATTGGCGATTAATCACGTGAGAGAAGGACGCGTGGGCTTGATTGCGTCTAAGAGCTCAGTACACTTTTCCGTCGGTTGGATGGAGGGAGTAGGTACGCATCCTCTGGGTCGTTGATGCGGGAGCTGCACGGTGTGGCTCGTTGGGCGAAGTCTGGTCACCCCGTGGAATTTCTCTCCGTATCAACTCTGGTAGCAGTTGATTCGTACGAGACTGGAGGTGGAGTTCTCCGCTGGCTAAGACGGAACTTCTGAGGATTTTCACCACGGCCTGGGACTGAGGTGATTATCCGCCGCCATATTGCTTTTGCCACTCGGGGAAATTGATTTGCGAATCTGGGTGGAAAATAAGTCTATTGTTGGGTACGGGATTCGTATTTTCTATGGATGGGGTAAATCTATAGGATCAAAGGGGTGAGTAATGAAGCTTTGAATTTAAGCTGACTCGCGGGGAGCGAGTGAAGCCTTTTTCTAATTGGGCATCGGGTTGGGATGCGCCACTTGAACCTTGAATTCGTGTATGAATGGGCTTCGCAAGGAAATGGGGTAGTTGGATTATTGGGGCGAAACCTTGTGTGTTTTAGGCCCTCTTCCTCGTTCTTCTCCTTCGTGGATCTTCGTCGTTATCTTTGCCGTCGCCGTCGTCGTGCTGCCGTCGTCACGCGATGTCTACTATGGGCGTATCGACTACTTGCGGGAGCAGTGGGCTTCCCGCCTAATCCTCTACGTTTCCACTGGTTCACCTTCCTGTTTGGTATCTTCGTATTCCACGAGTGCTGCGTCTTCTTGGTGGAGCCTTGCAGTACTGTCTTCTCGAGTCCGCATGGGTGGAACTCGCGGTCGTCGTCTCCGACGGAATGCTGCGTTTGGCCGGGAGTGACCGGGACGCGAGGCTGGGAGCGACATCTGAGACGCCGGAGCGTTTCGCCAAGCCGTCTTGGTTCTAACGGCTGTTGCAAGTATCGTTGTCTCGTTCGTAGCTAGGTAGCTACAATTTCGTTGAGACAGGTCAGGACTGACAGTTAAAAGTCTAACGAAAGCCACTTTGGGTAAAGTGGGAGGGAAAGTCCGCACGGAGCGGCCTGTACAATCAGGGGAGATTGTGTCAGAGGCAGAAGGGTGAGGGGAGAAATGCTAGCGTGTACATTCGCAGTGAAGCGGTGTCTTAGCGCGGCTGTATTGTCGCAGGGTAGACAATGCGACGGAAGGGGAGAGTGATTCATCAATTGATTCTTCTACAGAATGGTATTTATCGCTCTAGCTCTGGGGACTGTGGTAACTCTGCCGAAGTTTGGAATCGTCTTCTAAACTGTTATTGACTTGGAGAATCGAGCGTGACACTCGCAAGTCAAGGTAAATCTCATGACAGACAAAAGGGGAAAGAACTTAATCCACGGGGAGGGGTTCAATTTGTCTGGACACCGTTTGGCGCCAGGGGTGCGTCAGTGATAGGAATATTCACCAAGACTTCTGAGAAACTGTGTTTGGGGTACAGTGACTCGTTCCAGGGTTGGGACAATGCTTTCTTTTCAGACGGACTGAGAAAGGAAGAAGTGGTTTGGGTTATTCCAGAGATTTCTTGTGTGAGAATGGCATGTGGTTATCGCTGTGTGTTTTTCTGGTTACGTGAGCCAGGGGAGAGCCACGTAGAGTCAGTGTACGCTAGCCTGGGAGAAGCGTACTGTCAGCGATGTGATGGTAAGATGGTTTCTTTCCTGTTTATTCTCCACGCGTTATTGCTGTGTTGACGTGAAGTGTCTATTCGTATGCGCGTGAATCGCGTGAGCTTGCTGTGTGAGAGGCAACTGCACGCGCGAGAGCGAAGCGGAGTGGGGCTTGCTTTGTTTACGTTTTCAGTTACCGGTCGTCCAACCGGAAACGCCACCGCTTAGGGGAAGCGAGGGGTAGCCGAGGAATGTGGAGGGGGTTTTGCTAGCGAGCCGCTGGCCGCTGTTTGTGATGTAATGCAAGGGGAGCGGGTGACTGGCTGTCACGCCCTGTGTGTTGCTGGGTTTTTGCTCTTGTTATGTTGATGAATTATTGGTGTTGTGAAGTGTTTTTTTCAGAGTTTGTGGTGGACTTTGAGGTGGAGTGTTTGGTTTGGGGTATAACTGAATTTATTTCAGTTTCTTGAGAAATGGTGGAAGGAAGAACGGATTTTGAGATTGTTGTTTTTGTGCTTTACTGCTTAACCCTAGTCACCGGTGACTTAGGCGTTCAGTTGGGATAGGGGTTTTGTATTTCTTGATTTGTTCATCCATTCCCTTACCCCAAGGGTTGTTGTTGTTGTTGTTTTTTGGGCTTTTCAGGAAGCAGAAGCGTGTCACCTTACCTGCTGACTGATTTCATTTCTGCATTGTTTTGTTTCTTTGTGTCTGCTGCACTTTTATTCAGCTTTACCTTCCTCGGTGGCCTCAGACTGCCAGGAAGGGTTGTTAGCCTTGAATAAACTTGTATTTATTTTGCAAACTGATTCACTGGCCTGTGTTTATTTGAGCTTGGGTTGTTTTCTTGTTGTTGTGGTGTCCCCCCAAGGAGTGGAGGCTAGTTTAGTTGTAAACTCTTTTACTTATCAGGGTTACCTCTCCTTGAGGCGATTACATCGCCCTCTGGGAAGGGACTCGTAACTTCTAAAGTTTTTAGATAAGTAGATATAAACGCGACAGTAACCTTGTCCTTTGTTGGGTATGTTGCAACATACAACTTAACTTATAACACAAGGCTGTTCAAATAAATGATGTCAGTTTCTTGAAATTGGGCATCAGTAACATAATTCTTTTTGTAATCTCATCTCTATTCATCAAAGCTGCAATATAGAATGCTGACAGAAGCTCACCATCCCACATGTTGAGGTGGATTTTCCCAAGCTGGACAGAGTTGACATAGAACCCAACAGTGGTCTCCTCACTGGAGCTCAGCCGGCGACGGCCTTTGCAGAAACAGCGGGCAAAGCGAGTCTTCCCTGCTCCGTCCAGTCCCACCACCAAAATCCTCTTCTCTGCCTGGTCCCTCTACAACACAGAAACTGCTCTTCATCCCCAATGATCAATCAATGAATCAGTTTATTGTGCAGACCATAGACCTATTTCACTGGGAAACACATGTAGAAAATTACATTGCCTACATTAATAATCTGGAGAGATAACTAATGGGAGAGGACATATCAACATGTAATGAATGGATGCTATCTTTCAGCAGTGTTAGATGCATATTATATGTGTGAAGAATGAATTACAGTAGAATTAAGTGGCTGGCCTCTCTCTCTCTCTCTCTCTCTCTCTCTCTCTCTCTCTCTCTCTCTCTCTCTCTCTCGGGGGCCGAGGAAGATGCTATGCTGTGTGGTAATCTTCTGTGGAGATGAGCATGCATGTGGTTTTGGAGACCACAATCTGAAGTGCACAGGTGTTTGCAGAAGGGGCATGTTAGGCCAGTTGTCAGGGCAGGGATAGGGGTAGAGGCAGAGAAAGCTCTGTGTATTTTCTCTCTGGTGGTGGGTAGGCGTTGATAGCTGTCTGCCTCAAGGTTGGCAGTGGCTGTTCTTGTTAGGATGTGCCAGGCACTTTGATAGATTCTACTTGTCTTTTAAAAGCACTTTTGTCATACAGATGGGTACTACAGTTTGAATTAACAGCTTGAACTGCTTTTTGGCAGAGAACAAAGGGTGCAAGCAGTTCTACATCGATGCTCTGAACAAATGATATTACATACTTCGTTCACAAGTCATCACATGGCGGACAGTAAGGTGTACAGAACAGAAAGTTGCAAATAATAATCTTTTCTAGGACAAGCTGGACAAATGGCTTTGTGCACTGTCTGTGCGACATTGGTTTTGTTTCAGATTCTTGTTGCACGTGGGTTGGGCTGGATCTTACAGTGTGGTTGGAATGCACACTTGCATCTGAATGGCCTGACCCTGTCCTGATGCCCCCCAGTAGCCTCTTGGGCTGTTTGGGGCCCTCTCTGACTGAGCTACTGGAGGGGGGGTGGGGGTGGTTATATGGTATCAATTTCTCAAAACATGCATGTGTTCAAGACTCACAAATCACTACAAACATTTCTTCCTTAGCAGTATCACAGCTACAAGTATTTTGTCATCTTCACAGCTAACTTTATAGTCATTACATATTTTTTCTTTAAGTTATCCTAATGAGTGTGTGATTGTGTCTGCTTGCATGCATGAATGTGTGTGTATGTGTATGTGTGTGTGTGTAGGTTTGTGTTAATTTATGAGTGCCCATGTGTGTATGCATGTGTGTGCGTGTGCATGTGTGTGTGTGTGTTTCACTATTTTTAATGGTTGTTTTGTTGTATTTAATATATTGCTCTTCTGATGTAGAGACCACAACATTATGGCTAGGTAAATGAACCATTACTTTTAAATAGCATGTGATCACCCATGTTTGGGCTCCACCAGTTTAGCAATTTACCCTCTGATCATTGGTCTACTTGATCAGTCCTTTACTGCACCTGATGACAAACACGGTGATAGATAAGACAGACAGGGTGTAGAGTCAGGCACCGGCTCTGTCTCAACTCTCAAGGAGGATTCCAACCCAATGCTGGCTCACAGCAGCATTGAAGGGTTAATCACACTGCAGTGTGCCTTCCCTGCCCTCACAGGTATCTGGTTTTACTCCTGGGTGTGGTGGGACAATGTGAGTTACACACCCTGCATCATCAGGCAGGGTGCACACTGCTTCTAACAATGCCACTACTAGCCACAAGCAACAGCAGACAACTACTATATGTAAGGAAAAAAGAAAGAAGAAAAAAAGCTGTGGTTACAGTAATTTGACACACCCTTTTTTCCCCACCAACCCTCAACTTTTTTCAGTCATACCAAAAACAAAAACAAAAAAGAAAAAAAGAATAATGGTAAACAACAAACTGCATGCTATCCCATTTTTCTTACCCTATGAACACTTGGGGAATCCACTATTGAAGTATAAAAAACCTGTTTTCAGCAAAAGAGAATTTTTCATTTTTGTTCAATTTGGCCTAAATATTTTTTTTAATAGTTCAGGCCAACCTACCATGCAGCTCTATTTGTTGTTGTTGTTGTTTGTCATTTTACCTTAACCACTATACACCCCATCCCCACCCTTCCCCCTCCTAACCCCAAGCCCAATCAGCTGTTTTTGTAGTCAGCATAGCAGTTTTTGTAGACATCATGGCCAATTGTGTATTCATCATGGTTATTTAATTAATAATAATATGCTGCAGTTACTACACCTGATATCATCATGGCTGCCTGTAATTATATTGGTTGTATGTTTTGCTGCCATCATACAAAATTTGCATGCAGATGGCTTTTAGAAAATTTGACATGCGTCGGCATTGCATTAAAATATCAGTTTTTGCAGTTCACTCTTGAAATACCTCAGTTATATTGTTCTGATTATCTGTACCCCAATGGTTCATTTTACAGCTGGGTGGTCCTCAAAATTATGTTCCATCATTCTATAATTATTGTAAGTGTTGCACGAGAACAGCGTACATTAAAGGTTATGTGTGATGATTTGTAATCACAGTCAGCAAGCCAAGAAAATTCAAAATTATCTTGTAAAATTTGACCAATGAATTCATGCTCGATTAGCCAGAAATTAAAAGGAATCGGGAGATTAAAAAAAAGAGGCCTCTAAGTTTAACGTAAACAGGTTTCACAGTTATCAACAGAAGTGCAGTATAACAAATCGTGATTTTCAGTAAAATAATTAAAATATACCATTGACTGACAGAGGAGGAATTTGCAAGATTACGAGCAAAATAACCACATCGAATGTGTAATGAATCATGGCGAGAAATGTGTTTTCGGCCAGGTAAGGGCGAACCATTCGTAAATGCGCAGGCACAGACAGGATTTCCTTCTACCAAAGACCATTGCTTCTACCACCAAGCAGTCGGTGCCGCCCGCCCGCTTCTCCGACTGAAGCAGACGACAATTCTTCTTCCTCAGTCTTCTTCTCTCACTCACCACATTGACCATCTGGTCGAAGTACTCGTCCCTGTTGGATATACGCGTCCAGAGGCGGTAGAGACCATAGGCGGCCAGTAAGGAAAGCACACCCCCCGTTACCACCAGCCCTGATCTCACTACTGTGGAGTGCCTTGAGAGCGACGATTCTTCCATGGCCATCAGCTACCCATGCTCGACATGGCAACAGGCTAAGTCACGTGACGTGACGTCATCGCCCTGTGCGGTCCGCTGCTGCGCTTCACGCTTGTGAATCACGTCACGTACACGACGGTCGAAGGTCGCTAAGTCACATGATCAGCCTGTTGCAAAATGGCGAACACCTCGAACGTGATTGGAGATGGGAAGTGGACTGTTCATCCTGATCTGGTGAAAGAACGCGCAAAGGCAACCTTTCGGATCGAGGAGCTCACACACATTGTAGATGGAGGGCCTGTGCGAACCAAGCGCCGCCGAGAGATCGGTAGGAATTCTGCAAATTCGGTTTTTGATCCGCTGGAACCTGTGCAGCCTGCAGGAGTGGAGGTCACGTAGAAATCATGCTGACAAAAGACTTTGACAGCTTCATGTATTTGCTAAGTATAGAAAAGTATTACGATAATGGGCACAAAATCTTCAACGTCCGTCGGAAATGTAGGCTAATTACTTTAGTTTGCGTTGTAGGGATAGTGTCTTTAGACGGAATTGATAGAGATACATGTTGGTGGGCTGTTGCGTTAGGTCCGAAGTACAATCATGAGCCAAGTTAATTTGAGTGATGCCTATTGACGGCTGACGCACAGGCAAATGTACAGATGGACCGACGGGCATTCATAAAAGCCAAATCTCTCTCTCTCTCTCTCTCTCTCTCTCTCTCTCTCTCTCTCTCTCTCTCTCTCTCTCTCTCTCTCTCTCTCTCTCTCTCTCTCTCTCTCTCTCTCTCTCTCCTCCCTCCCTCCCTCCCTCCCTCCCTCTCCCCCACCCTCTCCCCAACCCTCTCTATCCAACCCACCAACCTTCTTCCCTTCCTCCCCCTTTCCCCAGCTACCCCCCCCCCCCCCCACCTTCTTCCCTTCCTCCCCCTTTCCCCAGCTACCCCACCTCTCTCTCTCTCTCTCTCTCTCTCTCTCTCTCTCTCTCTCTCTCTCTCCTCTCTCTCTCTCTCTCCTCTCTCTCTCTCTCTCTCTCATCTCTCTCCTCTCTCTCTCTCTCACCACATTTGAATTTTTGCCTCAAGGGCTGAATGTAAGAAAGGCACTACTGCCTAATTCACTACCCTTGTAAAATAAAGTTCGTTCGTTCGTTCGTTCGTTCGTTCTCTCTCTCTCTCTCTCTCTCTCTCTCTCTCTCTCTCTCACACACACACACACACACGTGCACGTATGCACACACACACACAGATGCACACACACATGCACACTTACATGCACACACATGCACAACACATGCACACATGCCTAAGCATGCAAGCACTCATTCACACACGCATGCACAAGCATGCAGTTAAGTGTAATTTGTGACAGTTATGAAGGAATTGCTTGTTTGATGATGAGAATGGTTATGCGACACTATCGCGAGTGACAATATCGCGTGCAACACTATCGCGTGCAACACTATCGCGAGTCTACTACTACCGCGTGTGTCACAACCGCGTGTCATACTTCAGCGTGTGTAACACTATCGCGTGTATAAGACTATCGCGAGTAACACGACCGCGTGTAACATTAGCGCGAGTGCCAAAGATGCGAGCATGCGGCAGTACAGCCGTGTTTCTTCGTCGTCGGTGTAGGTGACCCGCAACCCAAGGTCCTGGATCTTTCTCCAGATTGACTGGCATAAGTGGAAGAAGCATCCTCTGACCTCGATGTATGGAAATGCTGAGGTAATTGCAGCTTTGGCAGTCAATTCGAAATCAAGGATGCAAACCTGTGGGTTTAGGTTTGGTGCGTACATTTTGATAAGGCGCCACATTTCCTCGTATGTCCGTCTGTTCTTTCCTGCCAGAAGAGCATACAAGCATGGAAAGACATGGTTGTCTTTAATGACATGAATGGTGTATAGCTGAAAGAACAGTTGTGGTGCTACTTTGAACGTGCCGTCGCACATCCAGTCAGAGTTTGCAGTCATAAATCGCAACATTTCGTCGGTTGTGAAAAGAATTATGCGTTTTATTTAACCGGTTTTCTTCGTCTTCAGCATCATTATCAGAGTCACCTGTATCGTGGAATAGAAACCTGACTTGAGTGCCTCCAACTAGAACTTCTCTGAGTAGTTCCGGAATTTCGATGTCATCCAAATTTAGGGGAAGAGGGGGAAAGGCATCATCTCTTTTCCGTTTTCTCTGAATTGTGCGCCTGATTTTTCTGGCAAATTGGTGAGCGCCTCATCAGTCAAATTAGCCATCATTTCTCCAATTAATTTTCGAGGTGGTGCATCTGTAGCAGCGGCTCTTTCTTTCATCTCAGCAACACTTTTCTGCTTCTGGATGTCCGCTGGGTTGGCAGGGTGGTTGTGGTCATTCTTTACATTGGGGATGGCACCATTGCGGTAGTCAAGCGGAGTGCTGATTCTCCCTTTACATTTGTCCTGTACGCACCACCAGTTGACCGTTGTTTTATTTACACGGTCTCGACGGTACATATACCAGTTGTAGAGGATCTTGTCATTGGAGTAACGAGACTGTATTACCTCCATGGCCAAAGTTTGAAATGTAAAATGGGTTGCTTCCAATCAAGATTAGAACACAAACTCACAAAAAGAAAGTTTGCATGCGTTCTCTCTCTCTACGTGATAAACGCGGTAGTGTTACGCGCGGTAGTGTTACGCGCGGGAGTGTCACTTACGCGCTAGCGTTACATACGCGGTTGTGTTACGCGCAGTAGTGTTACTCGCGGTAATGTTATACTCACGGTAGTGTTACACGCGGTAGTGTTACACGCGGTAGTGACGGTCGCGGTAGTGACCAGCACCCGATGAGAATGACTATTATGAAAAATGATGCATATGCAGATGATGATGATGATGGTGATGACTGAAATTACAGACATGCAAAAGGAGGACAAGTAGATACCTGATGCCTTTTAGGTGTACAGCATACAGCCGGAATAGCTGAATATACCTCTCATCAGCTGCAATTTCTAACTGCTTTGCTTTGGGCCCTACCCCAGTAGTTCAGACATGCACAAGAAAACCTTGGAGGACAAAGAGATTTCAAGTGACCAGTTTGTGACGTATTTTTATTGACTGTTAATCATGTGCAACACTTGTGTTGCCTTTTTTTGTCTGACAGTTTGTGTGTGTGCTTTCCATTTCAGAGAAGACCTTGTTTGCAGATCCTGTGTTCCACTCCAAAGGCAGAATTCATCTGGGCAAGTCTGAGCTGTACCAACAATCGGTGGAGAAATCAGTCAAGCTGTTCACTCTCAAGAACAAGCTCAACTGGAGTGAGGATGACTTTATCCTGGCAGAGAGGTCAGTTGGTGCTGGGAACCTGTGCAGCATGGCTGGGGCTGCTTGATGCCCCCTTTTCAGCTGGAACCCCTGGCTGCAGGTCTGTTGGGGGTCTGCTCCAGTGGCGCAGGCAGGGCAGTCTGAGGCAGCCACAGAGGCCTCCAGGGAGCATTGGGCCTGGGTCAGATCATTCAGATCCAGCCATGCATTCAAACCACCATGGGCTAAGGAGTCCAGCCTTAGCACAGCAACAAACTGGTCACCAAGCCCTCTATCTACCCCAACAAACATTACACGATGCATCTACCAAGCAAACAGAAAAATCAACACTGCCCTGGCAAGAAGATCTTAACAAAAGGCTACATCTTGCCAAAAGCTTCTCAACAAATGACATCAACATCAACATCAATCTACATGACATCATCCACTATGGAAACATTTGTCAACCTCTCCTTCTTCCCCGGTCAACCCCACCCCCACCCCCACCCCCACCCCCACCCCCACCCCCACCACCTTTCTCTCTCCCTTTCACAATCTTGTTTTGGTGGAAAATCTTCTCAGATCTGACCATTTCAGGTACTTTATTATATACTTTGAGAGCCCAGTAGCTACAAACACTGCAACCAAATTTCTCTACCAGTTCCACGTATGCCAGATCTGTTGGGATTCACATTCAAACCACTTTCTGCAGCTCCCTTATAACTCTTCTCATCCACGGAATGAGCACTCGGCCTATACAAAAACCTTATGATGGAATTTGCCACAGACCCCGTACAATTTGTATAGGGGAAAATGGAAATTCTCTCTGTGAGCATTGCTAGTGGAGGGGCTCTCTCATCACATTGCCATTTCTGGGGCATTTGATTGAAAGGTTGAGGTTATTGGTTTTATTTTTGCTATAACTGAGGCCCCCAGAGCTGTGATATGCTAGTCAAAGGGAATTGGACATGTATGTGTTTTTGTTTTTTCTGTAAATGATCACTGTGATCATAATATGCAGTGTCCTTAGAGTCAGTTTTTTGTAAGGCCAGAGAAAAAGAGAGTAATGGTTTCAGTAACTAGACTGACCCTATTTTTTCTGCTGACCCTAAACTTTTTATGCAAAGAAGAAGAAGAAGAAATGAAGGTAAGCTACAAACTGCATGCTGTCCCAGCTTTCCTGCCCTATGAGCACACAGGGTATCCACTATTTAAGTTTTAAAAAAGTGTTTTCAGTGACAGAAAGTTTGGTTCATCTGGCCACATTCTTAAAAGAAAAAGAAGTTCAGTTAACCTACCAACCCTTTTTTTGACTCACATGTGAAGCACAAGTGAGTCTATGTACTCACCCGTGTCGTCCGTCTGGGCATCCAGGCATCTTGTCGTCCGTAAAAAACTTTAACGTTGGATTTTTCTCAGAGACTATTAAGTCTATCAACACCCAATTTGGCATGATGGTGTATGATGACAAGGCGTCAAAAAACATACGTAGTGACTTGACCATGCTTCAAGGTCAAGGTCGCAGGGGTCGTAAATGTTGTCTAAAAAACAGCCATTTTTCACATCCTCTTAGCATGTGATTCGTGTGGGCTTTGCCCTTCTTGTTTCATGTTACCTTAACCACAACTTTTTTTCTCTTTTTTTTTCCTGATTGATGTGTTTTGAAAACCAACCACTGCCCACTTTTTCATCCCAATTATGATACAACCCCCATTTGATTCAGCAATTGATTAAAACAAGACCAGAAATGTCCTTCTGATTCCTTTGAGAAGCAGATCATGTTCTGGGGAACATGCCTATGCCTATACTCTTCTATTACTGATAACTGCTCTCCGTTGAGTCAAATTAAAAATAAATAAAAAATAAAAAAAGAGATAATCTTATTTGACATAATTTCACTGTATTTGCATGATATAGAAACTGCATTTGATGAAGAGGAAAGCATACCTTTCAAAGCTTGAAAAAACAACAAAATATCACATTTTTGGTTGAATATTCCATTTGTTGACATCAGTGTTGTGTTAAGCATTTTACTTTTTAGCAGACTCATCAGTGATGCTTGATCCCTGCTTGATTTGGTTGCAGTCATTTCACTACTCACTACTGTCTCTCTCTCTCTCTCTCTCTCTCTCTCTCTCTCTCTCTCTCTCTCTCTCTCTCTCTCTCTCTCTCTCTCTCTCTCTCTCTCTCTCTCACACACTCTCTCTCTCTCTCTCTCTCTCGATAAACCTAGACCAAAACTCTGTGAAGGCTGCTGAAAACCATAATTGTCATGAGGCCGTCTCCAATGATGTGCTAGATAAAACCCATAATGGTAGGCGAAGTCATGAATGCAATTGATCGAATACGATCAGGGAAATCTCCAGGTCTGGACGAAATACCAGGAGAATGTTTTGCAATCATTGGTAACCAAATAGGTCCCTACTTGACAAAACTCTTCAATGCCCTTTTTGAATCGCAATACTTTCCACGCGAATGGTCCCGTTCTATCATCGTCCCACTGCACAAGAAAGGTTCAAAGCTTGACCCCAATAACTATCGAGGGATATCCTTGCTGAGTACCCTGAGCAAAATCTTCTCCACTATACTTACCTGGCGCTTGCAGAATTGGGCTGAGGCAAACAACAGAATTTGTCTTGAACAGGCAGGATTCAGAACGAACCACTCTACTATCGATCACATATATACCTTCTATGCAATGATACTTAGACATGTATATGGAAATTGTCGAGGAAAGCTTTACATAGCTTTCGTGGACTTTGAAAAAGCTTTCGATTCGGTAGACAGACAGCAGCTATGGAAAGCCCTGAAAGATGTTGGGCTCTCAACAAAATTTATCGGAATGATTGAAGCTATGTATGCACAGGTGGAATCCTGTGTCAGATGGAACAACGTCATATCCGAATTCTTCGTATGCCCCGTTGGCGTGAAGCAGGGAGCCAAAGAGTCCCCAATAATATTCTCCCTATTTATGAACAAAGTAGCCGACTACATTCGAACAAATGGCAAACACGGTATCCAACTTTTGCCTACCAGAGAAGAACTTTTTCTTCTCTTGTTCGCAGATGATGTTATCCTCCTCTCCACAACCCCAACTGGTCTACAAAAACAGCTTGACAACCTTGGTTTCATAGCCAAATCACTAAAATTAAAGGTCAATACTGAGAAGAAAAAAAATTATGGTATTCAGGAAGGGGGGATATCTAGCAGAAAACGAGAAGTGGTTTCTTGACAAGAAACATTTGGAGGTTGTGAACAAGTATAAATATCTAGGTGTCACATTCTCAACCAGATTATCGATGAGAGTCTTGTAGATGACTTGGCAACAAAGGGTAAGTAAACAAAAAGTCGTCCAGATCCTAAAGACAATGTGGAGCTTGCACTCTATATATACAAATGTATATTTCAAACTGATTGATTCACAAGTTCAGTCCACTCTACTCTATGGGGCAGAAATATGGGGATTGGGAAATGTCGACGGAATTGAAAAAGTTCATACATTTGCATGTAAAAAGGTCCTTGGACTGGATCTTCGAACTCCTAATCAATTGGTTTGCGGAGACCTTGGCAGGTACACCATGTCTGTCATGAGCATTGTGAGAGCAGGCAAATACTGGCTTAGATTGTCTAAAATGAACATAAGCAGGCTCCCAAAACAAGCATTTGTAATGCTTAACAACTCCAACATTCCACAAAAGATGAATTGGGCACGACTCATTGAAAACTGTCTCTATAGATTCGGTTTCGGTTATGTATGGCTGAACGGTGGACCTGGTAACGAAACACGTTTTTTGAAACAATTCAAGCAGAGGCTGAAAGATTGCCATCACCAATCATGGCATGAAACATGTACAGACAGCGTAAGATTTCACTGGTATTTGTCATTTAAAAACCATTTTGGACTAGAGGAATACTTGTCCAGCTTGACCATTAGAAAATTTCGCGATGCATTTGTACGATTCCGTTTCGGTATCAACGATCTCAAAACGAACAGACGATACACCAACTTTTAGAAAATCCCGAAGTACGATGCACCTACTGCATGTGCATCGAGGATGAACAGCACTTTTTGTTGAGTTGCCCCTTGTATGAAGATGTAAGAAAAAAATATCTACATAGACACATTAATAAAAGTAACCAAACAACATATGTCCATTTACTGCAAGGTGTCAATCAAAAAAGGACGAGGGACGTAGCTATGTTTATTTATTACTCTCTCAAACATAGAGAAAGGTTTATGTTAGACATGGATCTATCAACCGTGGTAGTTGACTAATTGTCCATACCGCAAAACCGTTTAGTGTAACCTAATATTTTTGTGACAGCCGGCCGGCCTGAACAATAAAGTGTCAAAGTGTCAGTGTCTCTCTCTCTCTCTCTCTCTCTCTCTCTCTCTCTCTCTCTCTCTCTCTCTCTCTCTCTCTCTCTCTCTCTCTCTCTCTCTCTCCTCTCTTTCTCTCTCTCTCTCTCTCTCTCTCTCTCTCTCTCTCTCTCTCTCTCTCTCTCTCTCTCTCTCTCTCTCTATATATATATATATCTATCTCTCTCTCTCTCTCTCTCTCTCTCTCTCTCTCTCTCTCTGTTTTTCTCCTTTTTCATTCATTCATTCATCCATTCATTCATTTATTCATGATTTGTTTCTTTATCCACTCATTCATTTGTTCATTCATTCATTTCTATATTTGCAGGGCAGTGAACCATGACCTTGCACTGTCCTTGCACCACTCCATGTTCATTCCTGCCATTGAGCGACTGGCCACAGATGAGCAGAAGGCCAAATGGCTGCCTTTGGCCTTGAACTTTGACATCATTGGAACCTATGCCCAGACTGAGCTGGGGCATGGTCAGTGTGCCCCCCATACAGCAGTTGTGACGGAGTTGTCTTTCTTGATCAAATTGTGGTGTTTCGAGCTGGATTGCCATCCATTGTCTTGTCTCAAGTATTTCAGAGTTGTGAGCTGCAGATTTGCATTCCTGTCATATTTTTCCATTCTTTAAAACACCTTGCACTATTTAATTAAATGTTTGAGCACAAAACAAGTAGAAACGTTTGGTTTTCTTTGTACTAAAATGGCTGTGTGTCAACAGTTGCTAAGTACACAATAATGCTTTCCACTTTCTTAATGAGTCAGCTATGCTCACACACACATGCACACACATGCATACGCACACACATACACTCTCTCTCTCTCTCTCTCTCTCTCTCTCTCTCTCTCTCTCTCTCTCACACACACACACACACACACACAGAGAAATATCTCTGCTGAATGAATGATAAAAGTCACATGAATAATACATGAAAAATGTACCTGTATATATTTTAAATTACCTTTGGTAAGCATATTTCTCAGCCTGTGTGATTCCTTACCAACTTTTAAACACAGATTTCTATTGCAGATCATCTTTGTATGTTATATCCATAGCACTTAGTGGAAATGAGTTATACAACCACGTTGCTCCTGATTTGAGATGTGCTGAGGTGTTTTTTTCTTCAATGAACATTCAACTTTATGAGGTAATTTTGTCAACAAAAGCACTGCAAGATTTTACCAAATGAGTTGGATGACCGAAGACAGTTTGTACCTTCAGGCATCTTTTGTGAATTGTGTACTTGAATGTCAGCAAGGAGGAAGTTTACATCAAATTTTTGGCATCTACTAGTATGCATCACATATAAACCCCACCGAACTGCCTGCTGCAGGAACAAACCTTTTGGGGCTGGAGACCACAGCAACCTTTGACCCCCAGACTGATGAATTCATCCTCAATACACCCCACATCACCTCCATGAAGTGGTGGCCTGGTTCCTGTAAGTAGCAACAGTTTTCCAGTCCCGGAACAGTGTCTCGTGTGTCATCTGCTTCTTTGCCCAGTGTCTCGTGTGTCATCTGCTTCTTTGCCCAGTGTCTCGTGTGTCATCTGCTTCTTTGCCCAGTGTCTCGTGTGTCATCTGCTTCTTTGCCCAGTGTCTTGTGTGTCATCTGCTTCTTTGCCCAGTGTCTCGTGTGTCATCTGCTTCTTTGCCCAGTGTCTCGTGTGTCATCTGCTTCTTTGCCCAGTGTCTGCTGTCTAGCACTTGGCCTAGTATCTGCTGTTTAGTGGCTACCATCTACCACACTGTCTACTGTTCAGGGTCTACTGTCTTGTACACAGTCCTATGCTCACCGTTTACTGCAGCAGCCCTGGTGGTGACTCTTGTGCTGTCCCATCTTGATTACTGCAATAGTCTGCTGACTGCTGCAACCAACGGTCAATTGCAGAAACTTCACAGTGTCTTCAGAATTCTGCAGCTAGGATAGTGAAGCGACTGCCGAGGTGGGCTCGCATAACCCCTGTTCTCAGTGACCTTCATTGGCTTCCAGTTCGCCAACAGGTGGAATTTAAGACCCTCTCCATCGTGTTTAAGTGTGAAACTGGTGAAGCCCCAACCTACCTCGGAGAACTCCTTAGACCTCACAACCCCACAAGGAATCTCCGTTCCTCAAAAAGAAGTCTATTGATTGTCCCACAAACAAGGTTACGGAGCTTCGGTGACCGCTCCTTCAGCGTTGTTGGACCGAGACTCTGGAACCAACTTCCTGAGGGTCTGAGGGTTAGTCCATCCTTGGCCGCATTTAAAACTGGCCTCAAAACTTTTTTATTTTGTCTTGTCGCGCCATGAGCATGTTTATCGTGATAATGGCGCAGTAAAAATGAAAATACCTACATACATACATAGTGTCACCTGTCTCAAATACAATCTTGTGTCTGTTGTCTCACTGAGTGTCTAGAGTCTACTGTCTCACACTCATTCTAGTGTCTACTATTTCACGCACATTCTAGTGTCTACTATTTCACACACAGTCTAGTGTATACTGCCTTGCAAAGCATCTAGTGTCTATTGTCTCACACACAGTCTAGTGTCTGCTGTCTTGCAAAGCATCTAATGTCTAATGTCCTATGCACATTTTATAGTCTATTGTCTCACACACAGTCTAGTGTCTGCTGTCTTGCAAAGCATCTAGTGTCTACTCTCTCATGCAAAGTCTAGTGTCTACTGTCTTGCAAAGCATCTAGTGTCTAATGTCCCATGCACATTTTATAGTTTATTGTCTCGCACACAGTCTAGTGTCTGCTGTCTTGCAAAGCATCTAGTGTCTAATGTTCCATGCACATGTTATAGTTTATTGTCTCGCACACAGTCTAGTGTCTGCTGTCTTGCAAAGCATCTAGTGTCTAATGTCCCATGCACATTTTATAGTCTATTGTCTCACACACACAGTCTAATGTCTGCTGTTTTGCAAAGCTTCTAGTGTCTACTTTCTCATGCAAAGTCTAGTGTCTACTGTCTTGCAAAGCATCTAGTGTCTAATGTCTTGCACAGAGTCTAGCATCCCACACAGTCAAATGTCAACTGTCCCACACTTAGTCTACTGTCTACTGTCTTATGCACAGTCTAGTGTCTACCATCACACACATTTCAGTGTCTACTGTCTCAGAGTCTACTGTTTGCTATCTATGCAGAGTCTAGTGTCTTCTATTTTATGCATACTCCAATGTCTGCTATCTCATGTGCAGTCTAGTGTTCACTGTCTCACACCCAATCTAGTGTCTACTGTTTAGAATACATTGTCTAATATACACATGAGTACCCACACCTGAGCACACACATACACATACATGTATACATGCACCAAATGCATCAGCACATACACACACACACACACACACACATTCACACACACACACACACACACACACACACACACACACACACACACACACACACACACACACACACACACACACACACTTGTACATGTACACACATACTATTTGTTAATTTGGTCTTTCTGTCTATATTTTGTCTTTATTTTGTTTTTTATTCATGTATTCCTTATTCCTTCTTTTTTCCTTCTTTTTTATTCCTTTGTTCATTAAATTTTTCTGTCTCTCTTGGTCAGGCAGGCAGGTGGGAGATTAATGACAGTTCTTATGTAGCTTTTGTATCCTACCACACCCAAACCTCTAATTTACAATAGCAACCTCTTTCCCCATATACAATTTGTCGACCATTTGGAAATTCATCTTTTCATCTGGTGAACGCTAGGCACCAGAGTAGGGCAGATTTCTCCCATGCTACTTTGGCTCTTGTTGTCATTCTTATGATGACCCCTAGCTGTCAGTCAGCCCCTAGCTGTCAAGCTGTCAGTCAACACCTAACTGTCAGTCAACCCCGAGCTGACAGTCAACCCCTAACTGTCAGTCAACACCTAGCTGTCAGTCAACCCCGAGCTGTCAGTCAACCCCGAGCTGTCAGTCAACCCCGAGCTGTCAGTCAACCCCTAACTGTCAGTCAACACCTAGCTGTCAGTCAACACCTAGCTGTCAGCCAGCCCCTAGCTGTCAAGCTGTCGGTCAACACCTAACTGTCAGTCAACCCCGAGCTGTCAGTCAACCCCTAACTGTCAGTCAACACCTAGCTGTCACCCTAGCTGTCAGTCAACCCCTAGCTGTCAGTCAACCCCTAGCGAGCTGTCAGTCAACCCTGAGCTGTCAGTCAATACCTAGCTGTCACCCTAGCTGTCAGTCAACCCCTGGCTGTCAGTCGACCCCTAGCTGTCAGTCAACCCCGAGCTGTCGGTCAACCCCGAGCTGTCAGTCAACCAGTAGCTGTCAGTCAACCCCGAGCTGTCAGTCAACTCCGAGAGCTCTGTCAGTCAACCCCTAGCTGTCAGTCAACCCCTAGCTCCCTAAGTACCTTCCATTGACTCGTTTTAAATTTATCAGTCAAGTGATGATCTTGGGGCATACCCAAAATTTTGCCACTGACCCTACACTTTTTTTTTCACTGCTGGGAAACACACACACAACATGCGCGCACACACACACACACACACACACACACACACACACACACACACACACACACACACACACACACACACACTCACAGACGCACACACACACACACACACACACACACACACACACACAGCGCACAACTAAAATTGGTAAATCCACCACCAAGATTTCTCAGACAGCTTGCCTTCATGTCTTTCATCATGAGACTTGAGTTTTTCTCGACAGAGACATTTAAGATAAGGTAACCTTTCTTTGAACTAAAGAAAAAGTTTGTACCCACCTACCCTATTTTGTGTGTGTTGTGTTGTGTTTTGTTTTGTTTTGTTTGTTTGTTTCCATGTTATCTGAAACGATCAGCTTTTTATTAAATGCTTAATCCACACTTTTGCTGGGTGGGAAGGAGTGGTATGGAATGGCAGGAAGAGTAGAGTGTGGTGTTACAAGACACATTTTTGCTATCAATTACATTTGCATATGTGTTCCTCTGTCCACAGTGGGCAAATCATCCACCCATGCTATTGTGCTGGCACAGCTGGTGATACGTGGCAAGAACTATGGGCTGCACCCCTTCATGGTACAACTGCGGAGCCTGGACAATCACCAACCACTGCCAGGTGAGAGCCAGGGCTGTCGCTGCTGCTCTTTGGTGAATGTACTGATTTTAATATGACGACCATTGCTCACATTTGAGTTCCCAAACTGTGATACATTTTACCTCCAATCATTGGACCATTGAATCGGACATTCATCTGCACCTGAGAGACAGAATCAGATGGATATGATCCATACAGCCTAGAACCAGCACCATCTCCACACCTGGGGAAGTATTTGCATTCCATTCCAGTGCCAGTTCATTCTGCCTCGAGGATCAATCATTTCTCGGTGTGACTTTACTGCCTTCATGGACGTGCCCAAGTGTAACATATGGCTGGAATTGCGCAGTTCTCCCTTCATCAACTGGAATCCCTGGCAGCTGGGCTCTGGGGGCCTGCTCCAGCAGTTCAGCCAGGGGAGGCCCCAAGCAGCCAAAGAAGCTACAGGAGGCATTGGGACAGTGTCAGATCGTTCGGATCCAATCGTGCATGCAAACCACCTTTGAAGACAGAGCCCAACCCATGTGCTAAATGCTATGTCTTCATCTTCCACATCAGACATCTGCGAGAGAGAGAGAGAGAGAGAGAGAGAGAGAGAGAGAGAGAGAGAGAGAGAGAGAGAGAGAGAGAGAGAGAGAGAGAGAGAGATGCTACACCAAACTGATCACTAAACCCCATATCCTACCCCAGGGAAATATGACTGCAAACATCTACCAATGAAATAGGAAAACCAGCATTTACATGCAGACCTCCACTCACCATTTCTTTAGGCAAGAAAATCAAGTGAAGCATTAAATATCCCTTATTCCTGGGCAGGGAGAAGAATGTAGGTGAAGCATCATACCGAAGCATGCCGGTAGTATCCACACAGTTTTTTATGCCATACCTTAGTTGCAGGCAGTTGCAGTCATATACTTTTTTTTGCCTACATGCTCATACTCAGGGCTCCTTGAGCCACTGGTTTGTATGCACCTTGCTCATGTACTGCTATGTGGCATCTCTCTTGGATGTGCACCTGATTTGTATGTACCTTGCTCATGTACTGCTATGTGGCATCTCTCTTGGATGTGCACCTGATTTGTATGTACCTTGCTCATGTACTGCTATGTGGCATCTCTCTTGGATGTGCACCTGATTTGTATGTACCTTGCTCATGTACTGCTATGTGGCGTCTCTCTTGGATGTGCACCTGATTTGTATGTACCTTGCTCATGTACTGCTATGTGGCATCTCTCTTGGATGTGCACCTGATTTGTATGTACCTTGCTCATGTACTGCTATGTGGCATCTCTCTTGGATGTGCACCTGATTTGTATGTACCTTGCTCATGTACTGCTATGTGGCGTCTCTCTTGGATGTGCCCCTGATTTGTATGTACCTTGCTCATGTACTGCTATGTGGCATCTCTCTTGGATGTGCACCTGATTTGTATGTACCTTGCTCATGTACTGCTATGTGGCATCTCTCTTGGATGTGCACCTGATTTGTATGTACCTTGCTCATGTACTGCTATGTGGCATCTCTCTTGGATGTGCACCTGATTTGTATGTACCTTGCTCATGTACTGCTATGTGGCATCTCTCTTGGATGTGCACCTGATTTGTATGTACCTTGCTCATGTACTGCTATGTGGCGTCTCTCTTGGATGTGCACCTGATTTGTATGTACCTTGCTCATGTACTGCTATGTGGCATCTCTCTTGGATGTGCACCTGATTTGTATGTACCTTGCTCATGTACTGCTATGTGGCATCTCTCTTGGATGTGCACCTGATTTGTATGTACCTTGCTCATGTACTGCTATGTGGCATCTCTCTTGGATGTGCACCTGATTTGATGTCTTTAGCTGTGGTGAGTGCTATGGTCCAGTGATAGCATGCCCAACTGACTCACAGACACCAGGGCTGCTATCCTGGGCGGTCATGACCAGTTTTCACGTTTATGTACACCAAACACTGCTGCTCATTTCCCTACCAGAGTTGAAAGTCCCTGCAGCAAATTTCACTTGTAATGTATGTGTCACACATTAGATATGATGATGATGATGATGATAATGCTGCTGCTGCTGATGATTATTGTTACTTTCACCATTATCATTATTTTTGTGAGAACATGTTCATTATTGGTGTTTTTAACACTATTTGTTATTCACGCTACACTAACCAATTCTAAGGTGGGTAATGTTTTGTCTGCAGGCATCACAGTTGGTGATATCGGACCCAAGATTGCCCTGAATCATATTGACAACGGCTTTCTTGTCTTGAAGGACGTCCGCATACCCAGAGACCACATGTTCATGAAGAATGCTAAGGTTTGTGTTCCTCACCCCTTTGGTTTTTTAAAAATACAAATAATATCCTGTATTCACATCCATTTTCCCTCAGCTGTTGAGTGCTGTAAATGTGGGTAAAGTATAGATTTAATCAATGGACCACATGCAAGAAATAAGCCGTCTCTGAGGAAGTTGTCATCACTGGGAAATTTTGGGCATATTAGTTTGACTTGTTTGTCTTTTCTTTATTTTCATCTTCATGTATACTTACACAGACACATACATAAAACTTGCAGTAAGCTGATTTTTTTAATTTAGTAATTTTGTTAACATTATTAAGTTATTTCTTGGCTTGCATGATGGAAATGGCCCTTTTTACTGAATTATAAAAGATATATGTTCAATTGATTAGCATAGCAGGGCACATATAAATATTTCATCATGGACATACTTTCTATTATGGTTGCAGCTTTTATTAAAAAGGGATGATGATTAAGAGGGGGCGAAATGATTCTTTGTTGCCAACAACTTGATGAAGGATATATGACCCACAACAATGTTTGTTGTTTCTTCTTGTGAATGGTTGCCATATCAAGTACAGGTATTTTCTTCAAGGTATTTTGTTTTCATTTGCTTTGACATTCCTGAGGTTACCTGAACTACTTTAATACTCTATTGCATGGCCAAATAAAATTTTTGTGGTTGATTTTCTTGTCACACATATTGAAACATGTATTCACAACTTACCTCATCACAATGAGATCCTTTACTCTCTCTGAGAAGACTAGTGTCCTCTAGCCCCCTTTGGGTTTGGTGGTAAGAATAGACCTACTACCTGTACACTAGAAATTTGTAAAAAGTAAAAAATTGGGAAAGTGTATATTATTTGCTCTTACTGTCACCAGCTTTAGTGATACAGTAAAACCTCTATTTTGCGACCTTTGAAAAACCTACCGAATCAGGTCTTAATTTGGAGGGAGTGGTAAAATGGAGTTAAGGAGATTTGAATAAAATGAACATAATGTATTATATATAGGAGTAATGCCAACATAAAACACAATGCAATACATGCACAATATGGGCTTTGCCCTTCTTGTTTACTGTTAACTTGGAGTAAACTAGACCTCCTTTTCTACTTAAAAAAAGAATACAAGTGTGAGCAGAATACAGGAGATAAAGGGACTTTGAAGAGACTAATATATTGCATGATATAATGCACATGTATACAACTGCTACTTGCTAATGACGTAATCTATTAGGTGACTTACATAGGTTCAATTTCGGCTGCGAAGTTTCCGGCTGTTTCAAGGGCACCTTACTTGATGAATGTCTTTAAGGGATTTTTGGTTGAAATATATACTAATAGATGGTACCGCTGAAATGATCGCTGAACTGTTTACTTGATCGTGTTGTTCTTTCTTTTTTTTACCCTGACTCCATGCTATTTGAATGGCCAACAGGAAAATTGACCTAACTTCAACCTAATTTTAACTTTAACCTGAAGAATGCCAGACCACTACGGTCACTGTCAGTGCTCCATTGGAGTAGCCTCTGCCTCCTCTCCTGGCCACATGTAAACCAATGCAGACACGTTCGCAGCAAAATCAAAAACCAGGCCACCAGTGCCAGTAGCAGCCTCAGCCTCTTCAGTCACTGGCGCAGCAGCTCACTCTCTGCGAGTTGATACTATTTTTACCTATGGGTGTGAGACTCCAACTGTTGAATCCGCGATGGGTGGAAATTTCAGACAGCTATCTCATGTAGAGCAAAACTTGTGCAATAAGTTTATTATGAAACTTAACATTTCTCTTTCAGATGAAAGCATTATATACCTTAATGCACGAAAGTTGTCTACCCCTTGACCACAGGTCGTTTGGTCTCGGGAGACGTCACTGGACGGCAGACAGTCCTTACAGAACATGAAGTAAATCCTACTCATAACACCACTCGCAAAAGCTGTCGTTTTGGAATGAGCAGTAAATGCAATTGCATGTGCCGCTAAAGGGACTGCACTTTGGGGAAATCTAGGTCAAAAAGTCGTTAAAATGCCAAGGATTGACGGTCGCAAGTCGCGTTTTGGAGGAAGTCGTTTAAGAGAGGTCACGTTGATAGGAAAATACATCCGTTAAAATTTTTCAAGTCGCAATTGAGAGGAAGTCGTTTAAGAGAGGGTCGTAAAATAGAGGTTTTACTGTACTGTGATCATCGCCTTATGTAGTTTGCAAAGGCTGACAGGCCATAAAACCTCAGTCAGTCACTCAGTCACTCACTCAGTACCTCAACCCAGTCAGTCAGTCAAGTCACTCAGTCACTCAATCAATGGTATATTTTGCAGTTCAGTCAGTCAGTCAGTCGTATTCAAAGGCTGACAGGCCATAAAGCCTCAGTCAGTCAGTCACTCAGTCAGTCACTGAGTCACTCAATCAATCAATGGTGTCTTTTGCAGGTCGGTCAGTCAGTCAGTAGTTCACCAATGCTGACAGGCCATAGTACCTCAGTCAGTCTGTCAGTCACTCAGTCAATCAGTCAGTCACTGAGTCATTCAATATCAATGGTATCTTTTGCAGGTCAGTCAGTCAGTCAGTAGTTTTCAAAGGCTGACAGGTAATAAAACCTCAGTCAGACAGTCACTCAGTCAGTCACTCAGTCAGTCACTCAGTCAGCCAATCAATTAATTGTATCTTTTGCAGGTTAGTAACTCAGTTAGTCAGTCAATCACTCAGTCAATCAATCAATGGTATCTTCTGCAGGTCAGTCACTCATTCACTCAGTCAGTCAGTCAGTCCGTAAGTAAGTCTGTCCACCAGTTAGTCCGTTCATCAGTCAGTCAATTAATGGTATCTTCTGCAGGTGACGCCTAATGGGAAGTTCCGTGCCCTGGGCAGCAGCAAGGCCAACTATGCGACCATGATGCTGGTTCGTGTCATGATTACGCTGTGGAGTTTCCAGTCTCTCAGTGATGCCGTCACCACTGCAGTCCGCTACAGCTGTGTTCGTAGACAGTCCTCACTCAAACCTGGGTGAGTGGTGTTTGTGGTGATAGAGGCTGGGGGTGGGGTAGGGGAATGGAAAGTGTGCACGTGTTTGTGAGTGTATGTGTTTGTGTGTGTGCATGTGTGTTTGTGTGTGTGTGTGTGTGTGAGAGAGAGAGAGAGAGAGAGAGAGAGAGAGAGAGAGAGAGAGAGAGAGAGAGAGAGAGAGAGAGAGAGAGAGAGAGAGAGAACATTTTGAGGGTCTAGTGATGCAACTAATGACAAAGTGATAGTGTGTGACACAATATTGCATAAAATGGTGTGAGACTGTCCATGACACTGTGTTGGGTGTGACTAAGTTCATGCTATTTACCAGTTTCTGTCACAGTGACTGGCACTTTCTTGTGTGGTAGATTCATGAGTGACACTCCACATGTCTGTATGACACTGTGTTGCATGAAACTGTTGGAGACTGTGCATGACACTGTGTGACTTCATTTACGACTCCATGTCTGACTTCATATGTGCTTGTTTAAGTACTACTGTTCTGACACAGTGACTATGGTATGCATGGCAGGGATGAGGAGTGGCAGGTGCTGGACTACCAGACACAGCAGGCCAAGGTTTTGGGGCCGTTGGCCGATTCCTACGCCCTGCTCTTCATGACCCAGACTCTGGACCAGCAGTACCGTCAGGCCTATCCCAACCTCATGGCTGGCAACAAGACTGTCATGGCTGAGGTAAAGACATACACAGCCTGTTTTGATACAGTGACAGCACTGCTTGATAACAGGAGCAGAGAAGGAAGTGGCGAATGATCACCATTGTCATCACTAACCAACATTCTTCTATTTTTTTTTGTTGGCATCCGTCAGTCTCGTGAGACCATGGAGTATGCGCCAGGTTTGGTCAGTCCAGGGTTGAGTGATAGCGCACTCTGTGGCTGTAGAGCCCGATCCTTGAGCGGCATGCTCTGTTGCATTTGTCACAAGTGAAGTCCTGGCGTGGCTCTGTAGATGCCGACGCTATCCTCTGTCATCTGCGTTCTCTCTTCTCCTGCCACTGCTCCTGTCTCCTCTTCTCGCTGGCCTGGATGCCAGTCTTGACGGCGTATCTCCAGCTGCTGCGGTCAATGGCCAACGTTTCCCAGCTTGCTGGGTTGATGCCTCCTGCCGTCATTTCACATTTACAGACGTCCTTGTAGTGGAGGAGAGGTCTTCCTGCAGGTCTGGATCCCGTGGTGAGCTCGCAGTACAGCATATCTTTGGGTATTCGGTCATCGTCCATCCTGCTGACATGACCCAGCCATCTAAGTCGTCTCTGGCTGAGCATGGCGAACATGCTGGGCATACCTGCTCGTGCCAGAACGTCCTTGTTGGGGATGCGGTCCTGCCAGCTGATGCCCAGGATTCTTCTGAGGCAGCGCATGTGAAAGGTGTTGAACCGGCGTTCTTGGCGGGAATACAGGGTCCACGCTTCGCTTCCGTAAAGGAGCGTGCTGAGAATGCAGGCCTGGTAGACTTTTATCTTGGTGTTGGTTGTCAGCATGGAGTTATCCCAGACACGCTTTTCGAGGTGGGCCAGTGATGTTGTGGCTTTGCCAATGCGCTTGTTTAGTTCGGCGTCCAGAGACAAGTTGCTGGAGATGGTGATGATGACATTATGCTCACTGGTCATGAAATCCTAAAAGGTTTCTGGGAGACCCAAGGTTCTTCAATGGATGTAGACTCGGCTGAGGAGCAGACCTGCCTACCTTTCTGCTTTAAGCGAAATTTGTTCTGCCCATCTTTGATTGATTCCAGTATTCCACTCAACTTCAAACTGTTTCGCTCAATATAAAAAAAGAAATTTTGAAAAGAGAGAGTAAGAAGAGATGGGAAAGAGAGCAAACCATGAAATGTAGGAAAATCAACAGAGAGACAGTAACAATACATTTATTTTCAAATGGTAACAGAAAGAAATGACAGAAAGGAAGACAGAAAATAAAGAAGGAAGGAAGGAAGATGTATTTGAAATAGGAATAGCTTCTGACAGTATATTTAAATGTTTTCTATTTGAGTGAAAGGTTTGGAGGCTTGATGGATTTCACTCAACTTTGTTCTATTCCATTCGCAGACACTCAAACTTTCAACTTGCACTGCTAGGGAGGTTGGCAGGTGTGGAGGAGGCGGCCATCTTGCGAGGTGCTGCATCATGCGTGCCTGGCACTTCCTCTGTGCAGTTGTGTCACTTCACATGGCATCACTGACTACTTGTCTGTCCTTTGCTTCTCTATCTAGACGTCTTGTCACTTTTCTTTCTTTAAAAAATATAATTCTTCTTTGGATTTGATGTTTTTATCATTTTGGATTGCTACACAAATGATTTGTCAGTTTTCTTTATTATTGCTTCTCCATGCAGTAATTACCTGATTTGTTCTTATGTCAAGATATCAGTGTATTCTGTATCCCCTGATGGATGTTTGGTTTTGATAGTACAGTCAATGCCTACATCTCTCCCCCACCCCCACCCCCCCAACCTATTAAAATGACTAGGTTGTCCCTTAAATCTATTTTTCTGTCAGGCGTCCCCCCCCCCCCCCCCCAAATCAAGACTAGGAGTAGCTAGGAATGGCGGTTGACAGGCAACACACAGGCCTAGACTTGTCTGACCTCAAGAGTGCCTGCCCATTTCAGGTCTCTCAAGGAGGATGCCAAGCAGGGATCCGTTGATTCTACACTTGTAGCTGACACATTCATATAATGTAGATAAACTGCTTAAAACTTCTATTCAGGTGTATGAATTTGACTTTATTGTCTTTGCTCAAAAAAAGCAATTGTAAACTTTTATTAAAACAGATTTTTGACTCACATGCGAAGCAAAAGTGAGTCTATGTACTCACCCGTTTCGTCCGTTTGGGCGTCTGGGCGTCCGAAAACTTTAACGTTGGATTTTTCTCAGAGACTATTAAGTCTATCAATACCAAATGTGGCATGATGGTGTATGATGACAAGGCCTCAAAAAACATACATAGTGACTTGTCCTTGCTTCAAGATCAAGGTCGCAGGGGCCGTAAATGTTGTCTAAAAAACAGTCATTTTTCACATTTTCTCAATTTTCTCTGAAGTTTTTGAGATTGGATACCTGACCTATATATGATATATAGGGCAAAGTAATCCCTATCTTTTGATACCAGTTTGGTTGACCTTGCTTCAAGGTCAAGGTCACAGGAGCTCTTCAAAGTTGGATTGTATACATATTTTGAAGTGACCTTGACCCTGAACTATGGAAAAAAACTGTTTCAAACTTAATAATTATGTGGGGCACATGTTATACTTTCATCATGAGACACATTTGGTCACATATCATCAAGGTCAAGGACACTTTGACCCTTATGAAATGTGACCAAAATGGGGTAGTGAACCACTAAAAGTGACCATATCTCATGGTAGAAAGTGCCAATAATCACCATTGTGCTTCCTATGTCTTGAATTAGCAGCTTTGAGTTGCATGACCTTGGATGACCTTGACCTTGGGTCAAGGTCACATGTATTTTGGTAGGAAAAATGTGTAAAGCATTTCTTAGTGTATGATGTCATTGTTAGGTTTAGTTGTTTGACCTTGATCTTGAATGTCACCTGAAGGTCAAGGTCATATAAAGGTCAAGGTCAAGCATGTGAGTCGTATGGGCTTTGCCCTTCTTGTTAGAATTGTCTCCCCAAATGTAGCTGCATCCCCCTTTTTGTTGGTGGTTTTCTTCCAAAGCTGAGATTGGGGTTAAGATATATCTGAAACACCTACCTACCAATGTATGCACCTACCCACCCACCCACCCACCCACCCACCCACCCACCTACCTACCTACCTACCTACCTACCTACCTACCTACCTACCTACCTACCTGAGAGAGAGAGATAGAGAGAGAGAGAGAGAGAGAGAGAGAGAGAGAGAGAGAGAGAGAGTGAGAGAGAGAGAGAGAGAGGGATGGACATGTGTGTGTATATGTGTGTGTGTGTGTGTGTATAACTACACATACATATTTGTAATATATATTTGCAGATGCACTGTCAGTCCTCAGCTCTGAAGGCCCACAACACAGAGGTAGCGCTGGCTGGGATAGACGCTAGCCGCAGGGCCTGTGGGGGTCATGGGTTCATGGCTGTGGCAGGAGTGGGGGAGCTGCAGGTTTCCTCACAGTCCATGACCATTGTGGAGGGGGAAAACAGTGTGCTCTATCAGCAGACTGCCAGGTACGCCCAGCTCTTGCCCTTGTCAGGTTGAAGGTATTGATTTCATAAGAGTGTTCTTTGAAAAATCCATTCCATGGCTGTATGTGAGACTGCTTTATAGTGTATGCACTCTTAATGCATACACTGACATGTATAAAAAATAAAACAAAAGATGTAATAGATATGACCATCATCCTATTATGTCATCTGCCATGAGACTAAAGCAAAGAAACTTGTCTTTTTCACTCAGATTTATTCAGCAGAATGAAGTACAAGGGACCAGTTGACAAAAAGACAAGACATATAGTACTTGTACAGATTACTGGTGGGGACAATCTTTATGAGTGGGTCAGTTTACTGTTAAACCAGTAACAGCTTGCACCATTTGGTTTGGAATTGGTTGAAACTGGAGTGGAGAACCAGATGTGCCCCACCTTTCTGTTGCGGATTTCAGGTTGTATTTCCTATTGCATTTACTAGCTGTACTGAGCCTTGAGTGGGAACCAGAGAGGCCCTGTCCTTCTGTTACAGATTCCTGATGAAGGATTGTCTTGTACTTGCCATCTTTTGTGTGCCTGGAGTTGGAACCAAACTTGCCTCATCTCTGTGTTGCAGATTCCTGATAAAGGATTGTCTTGTACTTACCCTCTTCTGTGTACCTGGAGTGAAAACAAAACATTCGTTGTCTGTGTATTGCAGATTCCTGATGAAGCAGGTGGCTGCAGCTTTGAGTGGGGGACGGGTGGCGGAGTCCTGTCAGTATCTGACACTGCCCCAACCCTTCTCCTGCCAGGCCAGAACCATGGACCAATTTCGAAACCCTGACCTGCTCCTTCAGATCTTCAGCCAGCGCACATATGGGTCAGTCTTTGGCAAAGTTTGCTTGATATAGGACATTTTGTTGCTTGAACTCTGTAAGAAGAGCAAGTGGTTTGTGTCAGAGATGTATGTCTGAGATGTGTGGAGAAAACATTCCAAGTTTACCTGTGGGTCAGCCTTTGGGAAAGTTTCCTTGTTATGGGACAGTTCTTTGCTTAAAGTAACCCTTAAGAGTTAGTGGTTTGTGACATAAATGGGAGAAAATATTCTGAGTGTACCTGTGGGTCAGTCTTTGGTGAGGTGCATTGTTAGGAGGTTTTTGTTGGCTGTGAAATTCTGAGTTAAATTATTGGTCACCCAGTGGTGAAGGCTTTTTGTAGAGATCTTTCTTGGTTGCATATTTAGGTAGAGTTGCTCGTGAAGGAGCTTTTGATGTGAAATGGAACAGCTGAGTTTATGCATCAGTTTGTAGTGATGTTGTACAGTTAGGAGAGCTCTGTGATGCTTGAAGTTAAAAGAAGAATATAGAGTTGCAAAAAGGATACAAGTCTTAAGATGTGGAGAAACAAATCCTGAATTTCTGTCCAGATCTGTCAAGATGGGCTTGGTTTAAAAACTCATATTGATGGAATTCACAAGAAGAGTTTATTAAAGTGATATATCCCTATCAATGGAATAAGAAACAGACAGTCTGATATGTGGTAAAAGCACTGAACATATTTTCACTCTGTAAAATATAAAAAGGATGGACTGATGTGACAGTGATGAATTGATGTGGCAGTGATAGAGTAATGTGACAGTGGTAGAGCAAAGTGACAGTGATGGAGCAATGTGACAGTGGTGGAGTGATGTGACTGTGGTGGAGTGATGTGACAGTGGTGGAGTGATGTGACAGTGGTGGAGTGATGTGACAGTGATGAATTGATATGGCTGTGATAGAGTAATGTGACAGTGGTGGAGTGATGTGACAGTGGTGGAGTGATGTGGCAGTGATGGAGTGATGTGACAGTGATGGAGCAAAGTGACAGTGATGGAGTAATGTGACAGTAGTGGAGTGATGTGGCAGTGGTGGAGTGATGTGACAGTGGTGGAGTGATGTGACAGTGATGAATTGATATGGCTGTGATAGAGTAATGTGACAGTGGTGGAGTGATGTGACAGTGGTGGAGTGATGTGGCAGTGGTGGAGTGATGTGACAGTGGTGGAGTGATGTGGCAGTGATGGAGTGATGTGACAGTGATGGAGCAAAGTGACAGTGATGGAGTAATGTGACAGTAGTGGAGTGATGTGGCAGTGGTGGAGTGATGTGACAGTGGTGGAGTGATGTGTCAGTGGTGGAGTGATGTGACAGTGGTGGAGTGATGTGACAGTGGTGGAGTGATGTGTCAGTGGTGGAGTGATTTGACTGTGGTGGAGTGATGTGGCAGTGATGGAGTAATGTGAGTGATGGAGCAAAGTGACAGTGATGAAGTAATGTGACAGTAGTGGAGTAATGTGACAGTAGTGGGCTGCAATGAAGGGTGTTGTGTGACACAGGGTGGCCACCACTGTAGCAAGAGGTCTACAGCGAGACATGGAAGCAGGACTGGAGCAGCATCTGGCATGGAACAACATGGTTCCTCTCACCAGAGCTGCCAAGGTCAGACAACTTCCACTCTCTCACTTCCTCAAGGCACAGAGAACTCTGTAGATTCTCCTGCCATTGTAAGAGACCATGGTGTGCTAACCCATGGGGCGCGTTTGTTAGGTGTGGAATCTCAAGGTCTGGGCGTTGCCTATGTTGCTCGCTCATTAGCCGTAGGTGCGCCTCGCTTGCCCTCCACTAGCCAATGAGCTGAGCCACTTGCTTTAACAAACGCGCCCATGCTCTCCACTCATGTGCCCCCTGGGTTTGGGGTAAACATTGACCTTCCACATGATCTCCCTACATGATATGTAAGAATCGATTGACCTGGGGAATCAAGATTTGACTTGCTTGTACTCTAACCAGACCTAGTGATTTTTGTGGTCCATAGCCTTACGTAGTCTATAAAGGCTGTTAGGCTGTAACGCTCCTCTCCTCCCCCTCCCCCTCCCTCTCCCCCTCCTCCTCCCCCTCCCTCTCCCCCCTCCTTCTGCTGCTGCTGCTACAGCTGCTGCTGCTGCTATGCTCACTGAGGCAGCATAGACTATGCCATTATATATTGGGTGAAGAAACTGCTGCTTGATGCACCACAGATTTTGTGACAAACTCTCATCTCCTCAGATGGTCTCATGATCTTGTCTTTCCCCTGGAGTAGGTGATGCTTAAGAATGCTCTGGCATTGACATGTACAGTTCATGGCTGTTCCCAGATTCTGTGCATAAAATTGGCATGAAGGAACTATGCAGTTGACATGTTTCTAAAAACAAAAGACTGAATTGAAAATGTGGTAAATCTGGCTTGCACACTCTTTTGCCTCAAAGCTCTGACTGTATTTAGATTTTGAATAAGAATTAACAGGGATGAATAAATACATGATGTTGTGATACAGATGTAACAAGCAGAAGCGGAGACTCAAAAGATGAAGTCAACTGACATGGATTGATGAAGTTCGTATACTGGTCATAGCCACTTTTCACAAATATTGCGTCATTCAGGGTCATTTCTCTACACATATACAGCTCAAAGTATGTGTTTCTGTGTTTGTGTTTTCGTCCCAATGCATTCCTGAACCACTTAAGCTCTTGAATTCAAACTTGACACACATATTCTGGGTGCCATAAGGGAGATTATTGGCTGCCTGCCTTTGTGGTAGTGACATCAGGGGCCCGGTTTTTTGGCAGTTTTGTTGCGGCTTTTTTCCCTTTGCTATTGTTAGACTTTTATGTTGATGCCAGCTGCAGGAGTGGTTTTAGACCTTTAGGCTGGTGCTGGCCCTTGCTTGAGAGGAGCATGACCTGCTGGAGTGGTCACTCATGGTAGAGAAAGGGATGCTGGTGTGGTCACCCATGGTAGAGACAGGGATGCTGGAGTGGTCACCCATGGTAGAGATAGGGATGCTGGAGAGGTCACCCATGGTAGAGATAGGGATGCTGGAGTGGTCACCCATGGTAGAGACAGGGATGCTGGAGTGGTCACCCATGGTAGAGATAGGGATGCTGGAGTGGTCACCCATGGTAGAGATAGGGATGCTGGAGTGATCACCCATGGTAGAGACAGGGATGCTGGAGTGGTCACCCATGGTAGAGATAGGGATGCTGGAGTGGTCACCCATGGTAGAGATAGGGATGCTGGAGTGGTCACCCATGGTAAAGATAGGGATGCTGGAGTGGTCACCCATGGTAGAGACAGGGATGCTGGAGTGGTCACCCATGGTAGAGACAGGGATGCTGGAGTGGTCACCCATGGTAGAGACAGGGATGCTGGAGTGGTCACCCATGGTAGAGATAGGGATGCTGGAGTGGTCACCCATGGTAGAGATAGGGATGCTGGAGTGGTCACCCATGGTAGAGACAGGGATGCTGGAGTGGTCACCCATGGTAGAGACAGGGATGCTGGAGTGGTCACCCATGGTAGAGACAGGGATGCTGGAGTGGTCACCCATGGTAGAGATAGGGATGCTGGAGTGGTCACCCATGGTAGAGATAAGGATGCTGGAGTGGTCACCCATGGTAGAGATAGGGATGCTGACTGGAAGAGAGAGGCGTGCTTGTATGTCCTGCCTGGTAGAGATGGGAGAGGCATGCATATGTCCCTCTCAATATAGATAGCTTTTGTCCATCTCTGCCACAATCTGACTAAGGACAGTTGATCATCATTTGCCATGCTCCTGTCTAGGGGTGTGTCAGGTGTAGCACTGATAAGGCTTTGGTCTGGGAGGAGGAAGAGGGGGTGGGGGGTGGGGAAGGGCCAGTGGGTTGGGTAGGCAGCTTGGCTAATAGGTCATACTCTTTGCAACAAGCACTTGGTTGTCTTTTGCCATTCTCCTGTGTAGCTGGTGTGGAGGGTGTTTTGGGCAAAACTCCCTAGCTTAGTGTATTGTGTTGCTACACCTCTTTAATGTAAATGCAGTTAAAGTGAATGCATGGAAGCCACATCGTTAGTCTAGATCCATCAATTTTGGTAAAGTGAAATGCACTTTTTGGGGGGGTCTATTACCTTTGATTGTGCTCTAAAATTCTGTCACAGCTAGCAAATTGTTTGCTGTGAAGGGAATTATGTAAGGGACATAGTGACTAAAGTCACCAAACCCCTTTGTCATTCCGCCACCCCCATCCCTACCCCCAATCCTACTTTCAACCCTCCTGCCAACCCCACCCCCACCCACATCCCAACCCCACCCCTAACCCCATTCCCACCCCCACCCCCAACCCCACCCCACCTCCAACCCCATCCCTACCCCCACCCCCACCACTACCCCCACCCCCAACCCCATCCCTACCCCCACCCCTACAACCAATCCCTCCCCCAACCCCTCCCCCAACCCCTCCCCCAACCCCACCCCCAACCCAATCTCCAACCCCATCCCTACCCCCACCCCCACCCCCAACCCCATCCCAATCCCCACCCCCAACCCTACCCCTACCCCTACCCCCACCTCTACCCCCACCCCCACCTCTACCCCCACCCTCACCCCAACCTAACCCCTACCCCTACCCCCACCCCTACCTCCACCCTCAACCCCATCCCTACCCCCACCCCCACCCCTACCTCCACCCTCAACCCCATCCCTACCCCCACCTCCACCCATACCCCCACCCCCACCCTCAACCCCACCCTCACCTTCATCCTCCTAACAATCTTCTTCTTTGTCCATTTTCCTATCTTACAATGATTTTTGACTCGCATGCGAAGCAAAAGTGAGTCTATGTACTCACCCTTTTCGTCCGTCCGGGCGTCTGTAAAAAACTTTAACGTTGGATTTTTCTCGGAGACTGTTAAGTCTATCAACATCCAATTTGGCATGATGGTGTAGGATGACAAGGTGTACAAAAACATACATAGAGACTTGACCTTGCTTCAAGGTCAAGGTTGCAGGGGCCGTAAATGTTGCCTAAAAACAGCCATTTTTCACATGTTCCCAATTTTCTCTGAAGTTTTTGAGATTGGATACCTGACCTATATATGGTATATAGGGCAAAGTAATCCCTATCTTTTGATACCAGTTGGATTGACCTTGCTTCAAGGTCAAGGTCACAGGAGGTCTTTAAAGTTGAATTGTATACATATTTTGAAGTGACCTTGACCCTGAACTATGGAAGATAACTCTTCCAAACTTCATAAGATTGTAGTAGACATGTTATACTTTCATACTAGGTCACCCGTGTCGTCGGTCTGGGCGTCCGGGCGTCCGAGCGTCCTGCCGTCCGTAAAAAACTTTAACGTTGGATTTTTCTCTGAGACTATTAAGTCTATCAACACCCAATTTGGCATAATGGTGTATGATGACAAGGCGTACAAAAACATAGACAGTGACTTGACCTTGCTTCAAGGTCAAGGTCGCAGGTGCCGTAAATGTTAAAAAAAACAGCCATTTTTCAAATTTTCCCAATTTTCTCTGAAGTTTTTAAGATTGGATACCTGACCTATATATGGTATATAGGGCAAAGTAATCCCTATCTTTTGATACCAGTTTGATTGACCTTGCTTCAAGGTCAAGGTCACAGGAGGTCTTTAAAGTTGGATTGTATACATATTTTGAAGTGACCTTGACCCTGAACTATGGAAGATAACTCTTCCAAACTTCATAAGATTGTAGTAGACATGTTATACTTTCATCATGAGACACATTTGGTCACATATCATCAAGGTCAAGGTCACTTTGACCCTTATGAAATGTGACCAAAATGGGGTAGTGATCCACTAAAAGTGACCATATCTCATGGTAGAAAGTGCCAATAAGCACCATTGTGCTTCCTGTGTCTTGAATTAAGAGCTTTGTGTTGCATGACCTTGGATGACCTTGACCTTGGGTCAAGGTCGCATGTATTATGGTAGGAAAACTGTGTAAAGCATTTCTTAGTGTATGATGTCATTGTTAGGTTTAGTTGTTTGACCTTGACCTTGAAGGTCATCTGAAGGTCAAGGTCATGTAAAGGTCAAGGTCAAGCATGTGAGTTGTATGGGCTTTGCCCTTCTTGTGTTTACTTGTTGCTTTTCCGTGTGTACCACTCCCACTCTTGGCCTGACATGTTTAATTTGTCTTGTGAACAAATCTGTGTAAATTGTGAATTGTATTGAAACATTTTCAAGCAATAACAAACAAAAATATCCCACATGCAGATGCACACACATGCACACACACACATGCACACACAGACATGCACATGCATGCACACAAACACACACACACATACCCACAAACAAGTACACAAATACATGCACACATGCACACACCTACTCTCTGTCTCTCTCTCTCTCTCTCTCTCTCTCTCTCTCTCTCTCTCTCTCTCTCTCTCTCTCTCTCTCTCTCTCTCTCTCTCAATCACACTCACGCACAAATACACACACACACACACACACACACACATGCACATGGGCACATGCAATATGCCTCACACATGGATACATGCAATATGCCCTGTACATGGGTACATGTAATACGCTCCACACATGGATACATGTAATATGCCCCACACATGGGTACAAGCAATATGCCCCACACATGGGCACATGTAATATGCCCTGCAGATACTGAGTCAGTTAGAAATAAAGGTACTTTCCATTTCCATCTATGGACAGGTCCATGCTGAGTGGACAGTGCTGCACAGTTTTGTGTCGGCACTGAGGGAGCTGCAGGGGAGAGCTAGCCATGCTGTGGTGGACGTGCTGACTACTCTGTGCCTGCTTCACGCCACCCAGACGCTCACTGCCAGCGGTGGAGACTTCCTGCAGGTTTGTGCCATGTCTTCTTCCTCTTCTTCTGTTGTTGATGATTGAGGTATGATGGCTGAAAAGGCCTCTCTGGGCCCCCCCTGAAGACCCTCCCACATGTAGGACACACACATGGGGGGGATTCAGTAGGGAGGATATATGACATTTATAGTGGTACAACTGGTGACCATCTGCTCTGAAATGTATTCAATTGAGCCAGATCGAAAACTGTCAGCTTTGAAGGTTTGATGCAAAGCTTGCAGTTGCAATAAGGAGCACACAAGTGTAAAGTAGTTTGAGGCCCAGACACGGGTGGCAAGTCACGAGACAAAGCACCACCTTTGCCATTTTACCTTTCACTAGAAGTGGAAGATTTGTCATCACAAAAGGTTGATCCTTGAGTTGGATCCTTGGGCAAGGTACTTCACTCACATCGTCTCTCCTTACCCAGGAGTAAAACAGCTACCTGTGAAGGCAGTGATGGTACATTTGTTATGAGCAGTCGTGAGTCAGCATCAGCTTGGAATACTCACCTGTCTGTCATTGTGATCAGTTGCCAGTAAAGGGTTAATCAAACGGCCCAGTGATCAGGGGGGTGAGGTGGAAAGTGGTTTGACACGTGGTTATAATTAGCAACATGAAACCTACACCTTCAGTTTGCTGCATTTTTGCATCTTTCAGACTGAGGCCATCAGCCCCAAACAACTTGAGCAGCTGCAGGGCCTGGAACTCAAACTGTTGGCAGAAGTCAGGTAAAGTCCCATTTCTGGTGAGGTTTTTGCCTGAGCAACTGACAATCCAGCGTCTTAGTTTCCAAGAGAGGGACTGTGTTTGAATCTCTTACCCCACCCTCTCATGTAACACCCGAGAAGGCTGATGCCAATGCCTTTTCAAGAAATGAACAAACTGTTATTAAATAGCTGTCCATCATTGATGGATTTTGTCAGTGATGGCAATGAGAGTGACAGATTAATCCTCATGCCAGGATCAGAGAAGAGAGTATCACTCAGGGTAGGCCTGATTGTGGCTCTACAGGCCAAATTAACAATATGGAGTCACTGTTTTTGTTACAAAACTGTTGTTGCAGTCTCATTATCTCTGAAACCATAATCTCGTTTGCAATCATTTTTGCTTCACCTCTTAGACAATTCAAATTCCTTCAAAACGATATTCAACAGTGTGTATGTTTGGTGACTGGACTAAGTACAGTAGAGTTTTAAATGGTTGGCACAACAGGCATTTTGCCTCATCCAATATTAATTCCAATGAAAGAGGTTGAACTCATCACAGCTGACTACTGCTCCAGTCTTTGGTTTTATCATTTCTCTTTGTCTCCATGCATTTTTCTGCTTTGATTTGATAGAAAACTGAGCATGTCTGCTTGAGCCCCTCCTTGCAGCCTATCCATTGTTTACACAAATGGGAAATATCATTCTCCCCGTTCTCCCTCCCCCCATCCCCCCCCCCCCCCCCCCCCCCACTGACCCCAAAAAAGTATCATTATCTTTGCATTTCAGGGATTCAGTAGAAATGTCGGTTGACACAGGTGGCTGCATCTCAAGTGAACATGGAACACCCTTTCCTGTTCAAGATATATGGCACCCCAGCACTGGTGAAGAAATAAGGGCACTAGAACATGTTCTGCTCTATTTCTTGCAGGCCCAATGCTGTGGCACTGGTGGATTCCTTTGACATCCATGACATCTGCCTGCACTCTGCTCTGGGCTGCTATGATGGCCGTGCCTATGAGAGACTGTATGAGTCCGCCCTGCAGAACCCCATGAACAAAGCGGATGTGAGTTGCAGTTTGATCACATTGATTTTGCTATGTTGATCTTCCCTCTCTGTCTATTCCTCTCTGGGTTACTTCCTGTCTGCCTGTCTCTTTTTGTCCATCCCTATCTCCCTCTTTGTCTGCCTCTCTCTTTGTCTGTCTCTCCTCTCTTTCTCACTCACTTTCTTTTTGTCTCTGTCTCTCTGTCTCTGTCTCAGTCTGTCTCTGTGTCTGTGTCTCTGTCTCTGTGTCTGTGTCTCTGTCTCTCTCTGTGTCTCCCCCTGTGGGTTCGGGGTAAGAATTGACCCACCGCGTCTCCGTACGCGAATTGTAAGAGGCAAATCACTAGGGACATCGTGACTTGATTTGCGTTTACTCTAAACTGTTCTAGTGATGTTTGTGCTTACTGGCCTTACATAGCCTACAAAGGCTGATAGACCGTAAAACACCATCAATCTAATCCAATCCAATCCTCTTTGTGTGTCTCTCTTTCTCTCTCTGTGTCTCTCTCTCTCTCTCTCTGTCTCTCTCTCTCTGTGTCTCTCTCTCTCTCTGTGTCTCTCTCTGTCCCTCTCTCTCTCTCTCTGTGTCTCTCTCTCTCTCTCTGCGTCTCTGTGTCACTCTCTGTCTCTTAGAGGTCTCTGTCTCTTTCTGTCTATCTCTGTCTCCATCCCTCTGTCTTTCTCTCTCTCTCTCTGTTATGAAACAGATGAGTGTGAAAGACATTTTCTTCTTGAATGTCCAGTATATGAGGACCTGAGAAGAAAGTTCCTTAGAAATCTCCCTAATGTGAATGTAGAGATCCAATACCTGCTGATGGAGCAAGATATAATGGTGATAAGATCTGTAGCAAGGTACTTGTATCATGCATGTAAAAGGCGGGAGGAGGCAGTGGCTACAGCAGCGACTGAAGAGGCATTCACTACTTGACTGTAACCTTTGAAATATTGATGTGAAGGGCCGGAGGCCCAACAATAAACTGTTCGTTCGTTCATTCTCTCTCTCTCTCTCTCTCTCTCTCTCTCTCTCTCTCTCTCTCTCTCTCTCTCTCTCTCTCTCTCTCTCTCTCTCTCTCTCTCTCTCTCTCTCTCTCTCTCTCTCTCTCAAATACCAAACTTTTAAACCACAATTAGTCTCAGAGAAGCTCTGTTGTATTACTGTAATGTATAAAACAAGACTTGGGATCAGTAGAATGTGAATTCCTCAACTGCTCTTTAGTGTTCTCAGCCTTGTCATTCAGTTCGTCTTGAACCCAACACTTCTTTACAGACTACCTGGGTTCGAATAGAATACCACATGGTGAATGCTGACAAGTTGAGATGAAGGTTAATCCTTGCACTTACAACCTTTGTGTTTCCCTGTGTAGGTACACCCAGCCTACTTCATTCATCTCCGCCATCTACTCAAGTCAAGTACTACCAAAGCCAAACTCTAGGATGTGCCAGTGTCAACAACAACAACAACAACAACAACAACAGCAACAGCAGTAGCAGCAGCTACTTGCTCTGCTACTACCGATACTACATGTACTACCACTACCACCAGTACTACATGTACTACCACTACTACTGATACTACATGTACTACCACTACCACCAGTACTACTTCGAATTACTACTGTTTCCAGTTCTGCTGCTACTACAGCTACAACTACTACTACACCTCCTACTTCTACTATTAGTATGACTACTACAGCTACAACTACTACTACACCTCCTACTTCTACTATTAAAATGACTACTACTGCTACTACTTCTGCTGTAGGAGTGCTGCAACAATAGCAAAGGTACAGTGACGACTACAGTGACCATTTCATCAACTATTACTACTGCTGCAGAAGCAAAGAGATCAGAGAAGCAGCTAAAGCTGCCACCCAAATGAGACATGATAAGTCCTGCTATATACATGTGGGAGGGTAGCACAGGATTTTTCTTGCTTAAGCTGTGCTGCAACAATGTTTGCTGCATGAATTAGAATAAACACAGCAGTGCTGTCAAGGACACACAAAACTAATACCCAGAGAAAAGAATGGTATGTTGAAATGCAGTATGCCTGTTTTACATTGCATTGCCCTGTGGACTTTTACTCGGGAAGCTCTAATGTAGTGAACTGGCATGTAATGTGATTTGATGATTTGTTATGGATTGAGAAAGACTATGAAATTTGTCAACAGTTTGTCAATCTAAAGTGTGTGTATACTCCATTACAAGGCATTCACATAGCTGCAGTGTTTGTTTTAAAGTGTTGAGAAGGTGATGATTATAAGGAATTATCTGTTTGATGTACAGTACCTAGCATTGTATGCAGAGTTCTTGTCCAGATTCAGTTTGGTGAATTTATGTGTTGATATTAATTAGAGTACCTCCTCTGAAATATCTTATGTTTATAAGATATTATATTGTGAAAATGTTCACTTTTTGACACATGATTTCCACATAGAACATTTAGTGGATTTGTCTGTTTTAAGAATAACTCTTCTATGCAAATTATGTTTCTGTAAAACCATGACAGGTGCGTGCGTGTGTATGTGTGTGTGTGTGTGTGTGTGTGTGTGTGTGTGTGTGGGCATGTGCGTGTGCGTGTGTGTGTGTGTGTGTTTGTGTGTGTGTGTGTGTAAGCACACATAAACAAACACACCTGAACAGTTGTGGATTAGTGCCTAAATGAGCATGCATCATGCATGAATACTCATAAAAGCATGAACATGCATGCATGACCAAATACAGCACCAGACATTAAGATAGTATTATGATGCTGTTTTGAGCGCCATGGTCCATTGATTGTGGTTTCATTATTTTGAAAAGTTGTGAAAATGGCATGACATGCATAAGGGTTAGGCAATTGAGCATTCTTGGATTTTGTCAAATCTTTCAATGTGGTAAGTGTTTGTTAATGTTTGACTAAAAGACAACTTCTTAGAACTACAATGAGGGACAAAATGTGACGAAATACCATGAAATGGGTCATAAGTTGCACTGGTCGCTTCAATACACAGCACTGTAGCATCTATTGGGGTCAGCCAGGTGCATTTTCTGCTCGGATATTTTCTTACTCTCTTGCTCCTTTAGAATCAACTTCTTGCTGATGTAATATGTAAATCAACAAATGCTTATTCAGCAGAACTCCCTAAAAATAAAAAGATATGTGGAGTTCATTTATCCCAATGAAGACTTTTTCCTGCAGCAATGGCTTCCTTACCAATGTATATTTCATTTTCTCACTACTCTTCCTGTCTGGAATATTTTGTGTAGTGTTGTCTGTCTAAGAATAGAAAGTGAATCTGTGGAGTTAACATAATTTGAAAAAGGACCAATCAAACGTTCCATACTCACACTTGTGTAGCAATTTTCTCCAACTTCTTGTCTCATTCTCATAATTGTAATTTCTATAATGTTTTGAGATACAAACATGATTTTGGTACCTTTGGAAGGCTTAAACTCATAGCTTTGAAATGATACCAATAGCAAAAACCAACCTATGACTTATTTTGTGGTGCTCAGTCACAAATGCTTTCATCTTGTTTGAAAGTCTGTTGAGAAAGTGATATTCATCATGCCCATTAAGGTGATATTCATGGCTTGATTGATAAAATTATCCATGCAATCCCATCTGTTTTTGCACAGAGTTTTTTTTCAAGTGCACTATACTTAGTACTTAGCACTGAGAAAAAAATATGTGATAAAGAAGCTGGTGGATGTGATTTTTAACTTATTTAAACTCTGCATTAATTTTTATACAGTGTTTGACTAAGAGGTGCACAGTCTGCATGAAGTTACTTTGATTTTGATGGAATTTACAGATGGAAACGACCTGTTAAGGATCTGTGAGGAAATAATCAATAAACAGTTTGAAAAGTTATGTGGTCTAGCTTATCTTCTGCATGTGATAAACAAGATTGGACTGCTAGACATGATTATGGCTGCATATGTTAGTAGGTGTGGATGTGTTCGTGTAGAAATAGGACATGAACACTGCTTTTATCATCAAAGCATCAGGGCTGCCAGGTAAAGTTCACTTGACTAGGCAGGATGAAGCACTGCCATGTAAAGATTAGAACAAACTGCCATCCTTGCCGTAGCACATTGCCTGTGGAGGACATACTGTTGTAATCCTTGGACTGCCGATCCAGTCGACTTGTACCTGTAGGAAGGTCTTGCCGCCCAACTGACTATGAGGCCCATTCTGGTGGAATTCACCAGACTCTCCGCTCTCAGAACACTTCTTACTGATATTTCTCTCAGAAGATTTTAAGACTACATTATCTGTGATACAATTTCTTAAAATGCTAAATTATTATAATTACAAGTAATAAACGTAGGCCTATTCTCAGACTCAATATTTAACACATACATGATGTAACAGGGTGACACAACTTTGCTGACTTTGCTTTCTGTGCATGAGCCGCTCCTATTTTCCAGTCTGTCACCATGTGGTCAGTTCGGCTGCCCACTCAGCACTGTTTTTCTTTCATTGTAAACATCCTCTCCAATTCCATTCCCGCACCAGACTCTTGGACACAAATGCCTACTGAAGCCATACCCTCCCATGCCAGCCTCGCCTTCCTATGCCTCCTTGCATGTGTATGTCTTCAGTGCCTCCACTCTGTTTCTTTTGGACATCTGGCCCCTCCCAAGGTCTTGGACAGCAGATGCCCACTCTGCCCCCCCCCCCCCCTCTTCCCACGCATTCCTGGTACCACCCCCCATCCCGCACCCTCTCCGTCCCATGCCACGCCTTTCTCTTGACCCCTCCCCGTAACCCGGCGTTTTCCGGTTTTATGGGACATATTGAGGTGACCGCTTGTGCTTAGAGCAGAGTAGAATAGAGCAGAATAGAGTATGGACTCATTCTTGCAGCTACTGAATAAATGGATGAAATGGGAACCGACTGACTCCATGTCCCTCTGTGCATCTGCCGCCCAACACTTGGGAGGCAGGGGAAAAGTTCCCAAAACCTGCACCGTAGCCCCAGCAACGTCAATGCTGGTGCCGCTACATTTTAGAACAGATGACGTCCGGAAAAAATGTAGTCAGTCGGTTCCCATTTCATCCATTTATTCAGTAGCTGCAAGAATGAGTCCATACTCTATTCTGCTCCACTCTACTCTGCTCTAAGCACAAGCGGTCACCTCAATATATTTCATAAAACCCGAAACCGCCGGGTTCCGGGGAGGGGTCAAGAGAAAGGCGTGGCATGGGACGGAGAGGGTGCGGGATGGGAGGTGGTACCAGGAATGCGTGGGAAGAGGGGGGTGGGTGGGCAGAGTAGGCATCTGCTGTCCAAGAACTTGAGAGGGGCCAGATGTCCAGAAGAAACATGTTTGGGACTCGGGGCATTTTACTCTTTACTTACTGAACTAAAACAACGGCGGTAATGAGAAGTCGCTTTAAAACAGGGCGAGTTACAAATGCAAATTTTAACCTTCAAAATCTTCTTCAGGTATAAGACAAAAAACACAACTGAGCTGTACAGGGTAAAATGTCAACTGAGCAGGGATGATTTACATTACTCGGAGGAAGACGAGTTTTAGGTTTCATAAAACGGTGATATTTGTGAGTGAAATCAGCTCACAGTTACCACATGATCCAGGGACGAAGAGATCGAGAGGTGGTGTAGGAGAAAGTGGGCGGAGGAGAAACGGTGATGTGCGTGTGTGTGTGTGTGTGTGTGTGTGTGTGTGTGTGTGTCTGTCTGTCTGTGTGTGTGAAGAAAAAGAAAAAAAGTAGAGGCTTGAAAAGAGGGGTGTAAAATGGTTAAACAACTGAAATAACTGTCCTGACAGTTACCCTGTTGCGCTCTCAGGCAGAAGGAGGCAATACGAATGGAGCAATTTGCCCGAGAATACAACTTTAGGGTCCGTGCACTTTCGATCGCCAAGACCGCTGTGAGCTGCATGCGACTGCGGGCGAGCGCTCTGACCCGAGTTCATCAACAAGTATCTCGGTACGAGACAGAGAGTGACACAGAGAGACAGACAGAGAGTGACACAGAGAGACAGAGACAGACTGACAGAGAGAGAGAGAGAGAGAGAGAGAGAGAGAGAGAGACGGACGGACGGTCGGACAGACAGACAGACAGAGACAAAGAGAGTCAGAGACAGAGAGTGACACAGAGAGACAGACAGAGAGTGACACAGAGAGACAGACAGAGTGACAGAGAGAGAGGGGGAGAGAGAGAGACAGAGAGAGACAGAGAGTGACACAGGGAGGGAGGGAGAGAGAGAGAGAGAGAGAGAGAGAGAGAGAGACTGACAGACAGGGACAGACAGACAGACAGAGACAAAGAGAGACAGAGACACAGAGAGTGACAGAGAGAGAGAGAGAGAGAGAGAGAGAGGAGAGAGAGAGAGAGAGAGAGAGAGAGAGAGAGAGAGAGAGAGAGAGATATTCCGACAACGGAAGGAAGGCATGTCAACTTTGGGGAAAGGATATGGAATCTTTGATAAAGTATTCCAGCATCTGTGTGGGTTTTTAAAAAGTTTTGGGTGGTGGTGGTGGTGGTGGTGGTGGCGGCGGCGGCGGTGGCGGCGGCGGTTGGCGGTTGGTGGTTGGCGGTTGGCGGTTGGTGGTGGTGGTTGGTGGTGGTGGTGGTGGTGGTTTTCCTGGTCATTTGGTTCAACCATAGCGTCCTTGCCTTTACTTCAGACAAGTTCTCAGGAGAATGTATAATAGACAGGACCTGTTAAATAAGGGTTGCCAATTGGCCAACGTAAAGTAACACACTGTAGGGATGAAGTCGCAAGTCTTGTTCCCTTGGGAGGCATGTGTACCCTTTGAAAACTGTTGATAGCCACGTGCAGCATGGTGAGGCCATTAAAAACAGACTGATGAAATGACGTCACGTGAATACCACGCACAGGACAACCCTAAGTAACAGGGGAAACTTTTATTAAAGGCAGCCCTGTGCAAGGGGGTGGTGGTGGGAACTATCATGAATGACAGCCCTAACTAAGGGGTGGGGTGGGTGGGTGGAGGTGGATGGAGGGGGTGGAACTATTGTGAAAGACAATCCTAAGTACATGTATGGTGGGGGAAACTATCATGAAAGGCAGCCTTGTGTAAGGGTGGAAACTGTCATGAAAAGCGGTCCTAAGTAGGGCGGGAGGGAGGGTGGTGGTGTGTGTGTGAACTATTATTAAAGACAGCCCTTTGTTAAGGGGGGAGACTATTATGAAAGACAGCCCTAAGTAAGAGAAGAAGCTATCATGAAAGACAGTCCTAAGTAAGGGGGAAACTGTCATGAAAGACAGTCCTAAGTAATGAGGGAACTATCATGAAAGACAGCACTATGTAAGAGCGGAACTATCATAAAAGGCAGCCCTTTGTAAGGGAGAGGGGGGGGGGGGGGGGGGAACTATCATGAAAGACAGCCCTTTGTTAAGGGGGGAGACTATTATGAAAGACAGCCCTAAGAAAGGGGGGAACTGTCATGAAAGACAGCACTATGTCAGAGCGGAACTATCATAAAAGACAGCCTTAAGTAAGGTGGGAGGAAACTATCATGAAAGACGGCACTTAGTAAGAAGAAAACTATCATAAAAGACAGACCTACGTAAGGGGGAATCTGTCATGAAAGACGGAGGAAGTAAGGAGGAAACTATTATCAAAGACAGCCCTTTAAGGGGCAACACTATCATGAAAGACAGTCGTAAGTAAGGGGGGAACTGTCATGAAAGGCAGTCATAATTAAGGGGGAAACTCATGAAATGCAACTCTATGTAAGGGGGGAACTATCATGAAAGACAGTCTTATGTAAGATGGGAACTATCATGAAAGACAGCACTAAGTAAGGAGGGAACTATCATGAAAGACAGTCTTAAGTAAGGGAGGAACTGTCATGAAAGACAGTCCTAAGTAAGGGGGGAACTATCATGAAAGATAGTCTCATGTAAGATGGGAACTATCATGAAAGGCAGTCCTAAGTAAGGGGGGAACTGTCATGAAAGACAGTCCTAAGTAAGGGGGGAACTATCATGAAAGACAGTCCTAAGTAAGGGGGAACTATCATGAAAGACAGTCCTAAGTAAGGGGGGAACTGTCATGAAAGACAGCACTAAGTAAGGGGGGAACTATCATGAAAGACAGTCTCATGTAAGATGGGAACTATCATGAAAGACAGTCCTAAGTAAGGGGGGAACTATCATGAAAGACAGTCCTAAGTAAGGGGGGAACTATCATGAAAGACAGTCCTAAGTAAGGGAGGAACTGTCATGAAAGACAGTCCTAAGTAAGGGGGAACTATCATGAAAGACAGCACTAAGTAAGGGGGGAACTATCATGAAAGACAGTCCTAAGTAAGGGAGGAACTGTCATGAAAGACAGTCCTAAGTAAGGGGGGAACTATCATGAAAGACAGCACTAAGTAAGGGGGGAACTATCATGAAAGACAGTCCTAAGTAAGGGGGGAACTGTCATGAAAGACAGTCCTAAGTAAGGGGGGAACTATCATGAAAGACAGTCTCATGTAAGATGGGAACTATCATGAAAGACAGTCCTAAGTAAGGGGGGAACTATCATGAAAGACAGCACTAAGTAAGGAGGGAACTATCATGAAAGACAGTCCTAAGTAAGGGAGGAACTGTCATGAAAGACAGTCCTAAGTAAGGGGGGAACTATCATGAAAGACAGCACTAAGTAAGGGGGGAACTATCATGAAAGACAGTCCTAAGTAAGGGAGGAACTGTCATGAAAGACAGTCCTAATTAAGGGGGGAACTATCATGAAAGACAGCACCAAGTAAGGGAGGAACTGTCATGAAAGACAGTCCTAAGTAAGGGGGGAACTGTCATGAATGGCAGTCCTAATTAAGGGGGGAACTCATGAAATGCAACCCTATGTAAGGGGGGAACTATCATGAAAGCTAGTCTAATGTAAGGGGGGAACTATCATGAAAGACAGTCCTAAGTAAGGGGGGAACTGTCATGAAAGACAGTCCTAAGTAAGGGAGGAACTGTCATGAAAGACAGTCCTAAGTAAGGGGGGAACTATCATGAAAGACAGCACTAAGTAAGGGGGGAACTATCATGAAAGACAGTCCTAAGTAAGGGAGGAACTGTCATGAAAGACAGTCCTAAGTAAGGGGGGAACTATCATGAAAGACAGCACTAAGTAAGGGGGGAACTATCATGAAAGACAGTCCTAAGTAAGGGGGGAACTGTCATGAAAGACAGTCCTAAGTAAGGGGGGAACTATCATGAAAGACAGCACTAAGTAAGGGGGAACTGTCATGAAAGGCAGTCCTAAGTAAGGGGGAACTGTCATGAAAGGCAGTCCTAAGTAAGGGGGAACTATCATGAAAGACAGTCTCATGTAAGATGGGAACTATCATGAAAGACAGTCCTAAGTAAGGGGGGAACTATCATGAAAGACAGCACTAAATAAGGGGGGAACTATCATGAAAGACAGTCCTAAGTAAGGGAGGAACTGTCATGAAAGACAGTCCTAAGTAAGGGGGGAACTATCATGAAAGACAGCACTAAGTAAGGGGGGAACTATCATGAAAGACAGTCCTAAGTAAGGGAGGAACTGTCATGAAAGACAGTCCTAATTAAGGGGGGAACTATCATGAAAGACAGCACTAAGTAAGGGAGGAACTGTCATGAAAGACAGTCCTAAGTAAGGGGGGAACTGTCATGAATGGCAGTCCTAATTAAGGGGGGAACTCATGAAATGCAACCCTATGTAAGGGGGGAACTATCATGAAAGCTAGTCTAATGTAAGGGGGGAACTATCATGAAAGACAGTCCTATGTAGGGGGGGGGGGAACTATCATGAAAGACAGCACTATGTAAGGAGGAAACTGTAATGAAAGACAGTCCTATATAAGGGAGGAACTGTCATGAAAGACAGTCCTATGTAGGGGGGGGGGGGGACTACCATGAAAGACAGCACTATGTAAGGAGGAAAATGTAATGAAAGGCAGTCCTATATAAGGGAGGAACTGTCATGAAAGACAGTCCTATGTAGGGGGGGAACTGTCATGAAAGGCAGTTCTAATTAGGGAGGGAACTCATGAAATGCAACCCTATGTAGGGGGGGGGGGGGGTAACTATCATGGAAGACAGTGCTATGTAAGAGGGGAACTATTATGACAGATAGTTCTTAGGTGTGTGTGAGTGGTGGTGATGGTGGAGGGGAGGGGGGACTATCACGAAAGACAGCACTAAGTACGGCGGGGGGAAACTATAATGAAAGATTGCCCTTCGAAAGGGGAAAAATTTCACGAAAAGCAGCGCAGCCTTATTTAGGAGGAAACTATCATGAACGATGGCCCTAAGTAAGGGGGGAAACTATCATGAATTGCAACCCTATGTAAGAAGAAAACTATTATGAAAGGGCCCTAAGTTAGGGGGAATTTTTTTATGAAAGACGTAAGGTGGACAACTATTTTGAAAGACGATCTTCCGTCAGGGGGAAAACTATAATGAAAAACAGCCTTAAGTAAGGGGGGGTATTATCATGAAAGACAGACCTAAGTAGGGGGGGGGGGGGACTATTATGAAAGGTTGTGACAAGTTCAGGTTCAAACTGAAGACGCAGCAAAGATGGGTTGGATACGTGCTTCGGATGGGCGGCTGCTCGCGACTTCCCGTAATCTCCTTCTCTGAGCTGGAGCATGGACGGATAATTCCAGCTCGTCCAATCAACTTCATCAGGGACAACTCCTGACTCAAATTAATAAGATATTTCTTATATAATTTGAAGTCGTTTGCAGGGGGCTCTGCTGGAGGAAGGCGCGAGGGAGAGAGCAGGCGTTGAAGCTTGATCTGTCATTTCAAACTGGACTGGACGTCGCTGAGGACTTTACACAGACAGACACTCTGACAGTCACAGGAAAACACACAGACACAAGTAAGCAGATGGACAGACACACACACACACACGCACGCACGCACGCACGCACGCACGCACGCACGCACGCACATGCACCCACACAAAACGACAGAAAGGCAGACCCACTAATAGACACAGAGACACACAGGCACACATACACACACACACACACACACACACACACACACACACACACACACACAGACTCAGGGTCAGACAGTGGCAGAGCCACTCAGAAAGCGACACAGCCAACCAGACCTTGATTCAGCTTTTTCTGGATCATTTGCCCATCTTTCAGCTTTGTATTCTTTCAGCCAACAGCAGATATGCATGTAGGAGACCTTTTCCACTCATTCAACCAAGACATTTGAGTTCTAGGAAAACGAGAGGTAACAATCGAACACCATCAGACCACACAGCCACTTTACAATTACTGTCTTTAACCACTATAGATAAATATACATGTTAAAATCTTATGCATTCGCTGTTTGTCTCGCCGTCACGTTTGACTTCAAAGAGTTGCTTTCTTTAGACTTGCTGAAAATAAAACGTTGACACCAGGGTCATGATACTTCATCGTCCATGTAGGTCTACCTCTTATGTCATTTCGCTGAAATGGGGTCTGGTTGTTAGTAGAAAATTTCTTAATTTTCACCACCTTCATAATATGTAAATCTATATGGGCTACTGACAACATTCTGGAACTCTCCTAATCTTTTTAGAATTATTTATTCTAAGTTCAGTGCAGGCATAGGCCTATACTATGCTGCCCAAAGAGGACTGCAACAACAACAACAACAACAATAATAAAATAATAACACAACGACAACAAAGACAAACAGACAATCCTTCCCCTTCCTCCCTCCCCTCCCCCCTCCCCTCCTCCCCCCCTCCTCCCCCCCCCCTCCCCCCCCCCCCCCCCCCCCCTCCTCCCCCCCCTCCCCTCCCCTCCTCCCCTCCCCCTCCCCTCCCCCCCCCTCCCCCCCTTCATCCCCCCTCCCCCCCTCCCTCCCCCCTCCCTCCCCCCTCCCTCCCCCCTCCCCCCCCCACTCCCCACCCCCCAAAAAGAAGAAAAACTGGAGGTCAAGAGTAGAACTGCAAGCATCCCACATCAAATGTTTCTGCACGAGGATATCCTGTGGTTCATTATAAGAGCGAAGGGAAGGGAAGTTCCTGTAAGTTCTTACTGTTTTTTGCTTTGGCACGTCGTAGACGTTGAACCAAAGCTAATGCAGTCATACAGAGGGGTAGGTGCATCGTAGATGTTCACCAAGTATCATTCACACACACAGACAGAATTACACGCATGGACAGAATTACGACACAGGGTTGCAGCCAGTATAATATTGTCTATATTAATTAACTCAGATTCTATCTGTCCCAGGGATAAAACCACAGCACTGCGCCTCGCCCAAACCCAAAGCATGCTCGCCTACCTCAAGACATGGTTTCAACAAGCGAGTAGAGGCTGAGGGGCTGACCGAGTATTCAAGCAAGAGGCGAGAGCACTGGGGGTGGGGGTCGGGGGTGGGGGTGGGTTCTGCCAGGAACTGGTGTATATTGTAGATAAGAGCGAAGGGAGGGAAGTTCCTGTAGGTACTTATTGGTTTTGCTTTGGCACGTCGTAGAAGTTGAACCAAAGCTAATGCAGTCAAACAGAGGGGTAGGTGCATCGCAGATGTTCACCAAGTATCATTCACACACACACACACACACACACACACACACACACACACACACACACACACACACACACACACGCATACACACACACAATTACACGCATGGACAGATTTACGACACAGGGTTGCAGCCAGTATAATATTGTCTATATATTTTAATTAATCCAGATTCTTCCCGTCCCAGGGATAGCACCACAGCACTGCACCTCGCACATCGTCCAACCCCAAAGCATGCTCGCCTATCTCCGCCTGTCAAAAGACATGGTTTCAACAAGCGAGTAGAGGCTGAGAGGCTGAGAGCACTGGGGGTGGGGGGTGGGGGTGGGGTGGGCTGCCAGGAACTGGTGTATATTGTAGATAAGAGCAAAGGGAAGAGAAGTTCCTGTAAGTACTTATTGTTTTTGCTTTGGCACGTCGTAGACGTTCACAAGAATCGTTCACACACAGACCGAATTACACGCACGGACAGATTTACGACTCAGGGTGGCAGCCAGAATAATATAGTCTATATATTTTAATAAACCCAGATTCTTCCTGTCAGAGGGATATAACCACGGCACTGCGCCTCGAACATCATTCAACCCCAAAGCATGCTAGCCTATCTCCGCCTGTCTAAAGAAATGGTTTCAACAAGCGAGTAGAGGCTGAGGGGCTGACCGTGTGGTTTTCAAATGTGTCACAGGTCAAGTCCAAGCCTACTTTGTAGATCTCATCGGAAAGTTCGATCCTTGAGGAGTCGTCGGTTGCCAGACATTATTTCTCACAGTCCCACAAACAAGACTGAGAAGCTACGTCGACCGATCCTTAAGTGCTGGCCCCGGGGATTGAGATTATGGAACCAGCTTCCTGAATCTCTTAAGTCACCTCCACGTTTGACTTCTTTCAAAGCTGGCCTCAGAACTTTGTTTTTACCGTCGCCGTAATGTTGCGCCGTTAGCATACGCTCGTATTTTCTCGTAATCATATGTGCTCAACTACCCCGAGAAGCCGGAGGGCACTCAGAGAGCGCAAACCTCAGTCAAGGCAGCCACAGTGGTGGAGGTAATCAAAATACAGCGGCATAGAAAGATCGGTACTGATGTCTAGGATTTTGACGCGATTAAACACGGCAATGTGGTGATTTAAACCGACGGAATTGATCAAATGCAAGGTGACAGACGACCACGGGGTGGGCAAGGCAAGGCAGCACTGTTGTAGGTGATCAAGAGAGACGGGCTGCGGCTAGAGTGGCGGCCTGTGTAATTTAAGACGTCGTTCTGTTAACACGTGAAGGTAAGTCCATTATAACGATTATAGTGGTCCATGAGAATAGGCAGTCACAGCCAACACGGCCTGTCTAATGGAAGACGTCGTTCCGCTCACATGTGAAGGTTGGTTCCTTTTAGCGGTCCATGAGGGTAGGAACGCACACGCCTGTCAACGGCTTCAATAGAAAACAATTTCTCTTTATGGTAAAATCTAAAACTACATTACAGATAACATCCAAAATTTGAAAGATTATTCTTTGGGTAAAACCCTGACCTTGCACGAGATTTCATCAGAAGCCGTTTTGAATTTTTAATTTTATTTTGCACAGAGATTAACGAACGAATTAAAGCCTGCACCACCCAACCATATAGGACATTCTCACTTCTAAAACGGAAATTAAGCCCGAGTTTCGTCCCTTTACTTCAGCAAGTTCCGGTAGACTGGTAAAAATAGAAGGTGATTTGATGATCACTAGATCGTGGCAAAAGGATGACATTAAAGCATGCAAAAAGATTAATTAGATTAAAAACTAATCGAAAATAGTCATATTAGACTATTTTAACGTATACTTTCTGCACAAAACCCACAGAAGATAAGTAAACAAACCTCACCGTACGTACCTGGCTGGCTAGCAGACGAACGCGATCGAACCGTAGTCACTACGCCAGCAGACGATCGAGCTAGTGTGATATAATGTTTCATGTAAAGCTCGAATGAGTAGCAGCAGATAACTGTTTAGTTCTGACTTGAATTGACAATTTCGTTTCCCTGGTCTGGCGAGGACCGAAAATTCATTATCATCGAGTCGATGAGTGATCAACTTGCCCGCATTCGGCGTAATGTAACGTGTAAGATTATGACAAGTATGACACTCGTGCACTGAGTTTTGATGCGTGACCGGGACACTCCCCGCAGTATGTTTTGTTTGCTTTGTATGTAAGGTTTTAGCACTAGCTGTAGGTGTAAATATGGTCAGTTATTAATATAATTGGTGAATTTAGTTGTCATGAAACTTTGTTTTGTGCTTTAATGCCATTTTCTTGTCATAATCTTACACGTTACATTACGCCGAATGCGGGCAAGTTGATCATGCACTCATCGACTCTATCAGTCTATGATCGTGAATTTTCTGTCCTCGCCTGACCAGGGAAACGAAATAGTCAATTCAAGCCAGAACTACAATTATCTGCTGCCACTCATTCGAGCATTACAGGAAACATTATATCACACTAGCTCGATCAGGGGCGGATCTGGGGGGGGGTGCAATGGGTGCAATTGCACCCCCCCCCCCCAGCGGGACAAAAAAAAAAGAAGAAAAAAAAAAGAAGAAAGAAAAAAAAGAGATATGTTGATAATGTAGTAATGTAAATGTAATTGCACCCCCCCCCCCCCCCAAGCAAAAAGACAAAAAAATGAGAGAGAGACTCAGGGAAAGAGATGTTGATAAATATTGGAATGTAAATATAATTGCACCCCCCCCCCTCCTCGGCTTAAAAAAAAAGAAGAGAGAAGCTGATAAATATAGTAATGTAAATGTAATTGCACCCCCCCCCCTCCCTCGGCAGAACAAAAAAGAGAAAGAGATGCTGATAAATATAGTAATGTAAATGTAATTCCACCCCCAGCCAAAAAACTAACTAAATAAATTAAAGAAATAAAATACATAAACAATGATAATACATAAATAAAAAAATGGAAAGAGAAATATGTTGATAAATATAGTGATGTAATTGCACCCCCCCCCCCCCCCCCCCAGCCAAAATAAAAAGGGGTGGGTGGGTGCAGAGAGAGAGATGCTGATAAATATAGGAATGCACTAGTAAAATTAAATGTAATTGCACCCCACCCCCCCCCCATATAAAGATTATTAAATTCGAGGTATGATCTTGTTGCAAAGACTTTTTCCTCATGTTGTTTTTGTGAATTGTGATTCTTTATTATTAACATCGAACTTATTTAGCACTGTACATTTTCGAGCATGTGCTTCCCAAGAGAGAGACAGTTGGTCCTATCTCCACCCCCCACCACATCAGTGGCAAAATGTATCGCCTGAAAATAGCACTTTACACGCTCAGATTGCACCAGATTGCACCATTTTGCTTCCTTTTTTAAAAAAAAATCCGGGGGGGCATGCCCCCGGACCCCCCTAGCATGCTCGGCGCTTCGCGCCGTCGGTTCGGCGCTTCGCGCCTTCGCTGATAAGATACAAAAAAAAAAAAAAAACTTTGCACCCCCCCCTTTCAAAACCCAGATCCGCCCCTGCTCGATCGTCTGCTGGCGTAGTAGCTACGGTTCGATCGTGTTCGTCTCCTAGGTACGTACGGTGTGGTTTGTTTGAGTACTAGCTGTAAGTGTAAAAATGCTCAGTTATTAATATAATCGGTGATTTTAGTTGTAATGAAACTTTTTGTGTGCTTTAATGCCATTTTCTTGTCATCATCGACCCGATCTTACAAGTTATACATTATGCCGTGCGGGCAAGTTGATCACTCATCGACTCGATGATAATGAATTTTCGGTCCTCGCCAGACCAGGGAAACGAAATTGTCAATTCATGCCAGAACTAAACAGTTATCTGCTGCTACTCATTAGAGCTTTACATGACACCGTACTGTTTTCCACCCCCACATACATGTACTTTGAGTGATCTAGTATTCAGTGTAGATGCTTCGAGAATGCAACCGGAACTAGGTGGTTCTACCTAACGCGTTGTTTTTCGACAGAGAGCGCCGAGGATAACTCCTACTGGGAACGTTAATGAGAATGTCCTATAGCAGAACCTCCTTGGCGGAGGTAATGATATTACATACATACACGCACGCACGCAGGAACGCACGCACGCACGCAAGCAAACACATGCATACATCCGGTAGAAAACAGTGTCATTTACATAGCCTATTCATCTAAGTGCACATTAACAACTAATGTATTAATTTCAGGCAGTTAATTTCAGATCGGAAATTTTATCACTTCATTCAATACTTTATAAAACCTTCTGAATTATTCAGATGTTTTAACTCTATGAAAAGCTAGTGTATGCCTAAGTCCTAGGCTGACTCCATTTAATTTCATATGTGACGAGTATCGTCATTTATGTGTCCCATGGCGTCCTTTCCTAGTGTGTCCACCCATCCCGTGACACATCCAGCATGGGATGACACAGTATCATGTTCCACACCACACACGATAGCAAGAACAAGATGATGCGTTTTTGTCTTTCGCAGGTTGGGCGTGGAGGAAGGAAACACACTCATGGCCGGAAGATGGGTATGACGTTGCTTCCGGTGTCAAAACATGAGCTCTGGTCTCGACGCGGGCGAAGTGGAGGCCGCCACCAAGCTTCCTCGTCCCGTCGACAAAGGAAGAGACCTGCGCCATAGCTCCGCTTGAACGCGAGTGTGTGGCAGCTCAGGTCCCCACAGCAAGCGGGGACACTCCATGGCTTTACTTGTAGACTGACGAGCGGCTTCTACTGCAGGTTTCTCTCGCAGATCACGGGGCGACAGAGAACAGGAGCACTGCTGGAGGGAAGTCAATCAACCGAAAGGCAAAGGGAGAGACTCACTGTGCTGTGAGAGGAGGAGCTGAACCAGCAACGCGTCTGTTCAGCGTGATTTCACCGCCAGTTTTCTTCACCGAGGATGAATGAGCAAACCGCAGCCTGCATTCGATCTCATTTGTTGTCAGCTGCGTCGCCACTGGAGGAGACTACCAGAGGATATACCCCGCATGACGTATAGGCAAAGAGTGTTTCTCTTTCATGGTCGTGAAACAACTTCCTCTTGGGATCTTACTACGGTAACATTTGTCGGCTGTGGCAAGTGCAAGAAAAGAGTGCATTGACAACCAGATTATGAAGTGAAACCTCGATTCACCCTACAGTTCAAATCGTAAACCTTGAAAAAGACTTTGCACTTTATGTGGAGCAGCGGACTCCTTCAAGAAAAGGTTCTGTTGGAGAATGAAGGCCGCCGTGGGCATGAGGGTGGCGCCGCGTCCTGTCGGCAATCTGATCGCCGTCCTGTGCTGTCTCCTGAGCGGCTGGGCGAGCTGGGGAGTAGAGGCAGAGCCCCAGGTCTTTCCAGTGTCGACAGAGCACCTGCCCGTCACTCGCATCGCCGTGCATCCGCAGTCAGGCCACGTGTACATCGGCGCCAACAACTACGTGGCTCGCCTCTCGCCGGACCTGACGCTCCTAGAGTCCGCTCAGCTCGGGAACGACTCGGCTGAAGATGTGGCGTCTGGATCGCGTCAAGTCTGGATCCTGAAAATCTTCCCCACCTTGGGCAGGCTGCTAGTGTGCTGGCAGGAGGACAGATGCGAATGCCGCACTCACAGCCTGCACAACATCACAGTCACGGAGGACACCTGGGAAGAGGAGCTGACATGCAGTGAACACTCGGTAGCGGTCATCTATCCGAGAGATGGGAATGAAACCAATGGGACAAGAAACGTGCTCCTGGCCGCACCATGGCCTGGAAGTGCACAAGTGTTGTCCTTCCTCACCCTGAGCATCGACACCACCTCTGCAACGTCATCTTTGGTCTTCGCCAGCACCACAGGGGGTGGTGTGAGTCATGTTCGTGGACAAAAAACATTGAACGACAGCATAACTTTTGTATATGGTTTTGTTGACGAGGATTTCACATACCTCGTGACAGTGCAGCCTGAAAAACCTTTATCACCAAAGGCAAAAGTGAGTAGGATTTCACGAGTGTGTCACAATCGTTTGTCCGTGCTGCCTTATGCGGAAGTGGAATTAAACTGCACTCTTAACGGTAAAATATACAGAATAGCCACAGCTGCACGTCTTGCGAGAATCCCGAGCGACAGGAGTTCGACTAATGTACTTATCGTGAGTTTTGTGGAGAATGAGGAGGCTCTGAGAAATTCCGCTACGGTATCTGCTGTATGTGTTTATCAAACGACGAACATCCAAAATGCGATGACAGGAGTTCTCACTGGGCTGTACCCCTCCCTAATAGCACCATGGATAGCCGTCAACCACACAAAGAATAAAAGTGTATCCGAGGTGAGTCAGTAATTGATTATTTCCACTGCATAACATTAGTTAATTTGAACGGTGTCCTGTACGTCATGCTCCATCGTGTCGAGGCTTGCCTTATACACTGCATAACATTAGTTAATGTGAACGGTGTCCTGTACGTCATGCTCCATAGTGTCGAGGCTTGCCTTATACACTGCATAACATTAGTTAATGTGAACGGTGTCCTGTACGTCATGCTCCATAGTGTCGAGGCTTGCCTTATACACTGCATAACATTAGTTAATTTGAACGGTGTCCTGTACGTCATTAATTTGACGGTGCCTAGGCTTGCCTTATACACTGCATAACATTAGTTAATTTGAACGGTGTCCTGTACGTCATGCTCCATCGTGTCGAGGCTTGCCTTATACACTGCATAACATTAGTTAATTTGAACGGTGTCCTGTACGTCATGCTCCATCGTGTCGAGGCTTGCCTTATACACGCATTCCACCGGGCAGTAGAGCACACTGAACAAGGCGACAAAGTAGTTTTCTAGTATCCTTGTGTTTTTGACTCACATGCAAAGCAAAAGTGAATCTATGCACTCACCCGTGTCGTCCGTCCGGGAGGGCGTCCGGGCGTCCGGGCGTCCCGTCGTCCGTAAAAAATTTAACGTTTGACTTTTCTCGGACACTATTAAATCTATTAACACCAAATGTGGCATGATGGTGTATGATGACAAGGCCTCACAAAACATACACAGTGACTCGACCTTGCATCAAGGTCAAGGTCGCAGGGGCCATAAATGTTGTCTAAAACAGCCATTTTTCACATTTTCCCAATTTTCTCTAAAGTTTTTGACATTGGATACCTGACCAATATTTGGTATATAGGGCAAAGTAAGCTCTATCTTTTGATACCAGTTTGGTTGACCTTGCTTTAAGGTCAAGGTCACAGGAGCTCTTCAAAGTTGGATTGTATACATATTGTGAAGTGACCTTGACCCTGAACTATGAAAGATAACTGTTTCAAACTTCATAATTGTGTGGGGCACATGTCATACTTTCATCATGAGCCACATTTGGTCACATATCATCAAGGTCAAGGTCACTTTGACCTGTATGACATGTGGCCAAATTGGTCAGTAAATCAGGCCATTCTGTACAGCCCGCTCTGTCTGACAGCGTTTCCCTAGGATGTCTACTGCGATGTATGGCAGTAGCATCAGTGGACTTTGGTGAAGGAATGTAAAGGTGCTTTTCACAACACAAACACATAAGTTCACAAAACTATCATTCATTTCAGTATTTTGTCACTACCGCCCGCTCTGTCGCTGAGTTGAGTTGAGTTGAGTTGCACAACCTCTGTACATAGTTCACAACACAACCTCTGTACATTGTTTACAACACAACCTCTCAGCATGTGAGTCGTGTGGGCTTTGCCCTTCTTGTTTCTTGATGCAGTGAGTAAAACTTGTAACTTGATAGGTTCTTTCTGCCTACGCACGCGTACGAAGGCACACACACACAAACGCGCACAGAAGCACACACAAACACACACACACAAGCACACAAACACAAACGTTTCCGTACAAACACGCAACAAGCACGCGCATTATCGCGCACACGCAAAAACGCGCGCACACATATAACACACACAATCACACACACACACACACACACACACACACACACACACACACACACACACACACACACACACACACACACACACACACAGATACTAAAATTCACAATACCAAACCACACACACACACACACACACACACACACACACACACACACACACACACACACACACACACTAACGCACACACCAATAATATTACAAAAAACATGCACACGAACACAGATATACACACATTCCCACACAAACACATACACATAACACCCCACCCCCACCCCCCAAACACACATACACACACACACACACACACACACACACACACACAAACACACACACAGGCTCACGCGTACGCGCACACGCAGAAACACGCACACACACACACACACACACACACACACACACACACACACACACACTCACACGCACAAACGCTAACACATAATACAAGCGCGCGCGCACACACACACACACACACACACACAGAGAAACCGCACACAGATGCGCGCGCGCACATTCACACACACAAACACACACACGCGCGCGCGAGCACACACGCACACACACGTTTTGTACAAATACGCTCACAAGCACGCACACGATCGCACACACACGCACAAACAAACAAACAAACAAACACACGCACGAAAGTACGCCTGCAAGCAGGCACACACAGGCACACACACACACGCGCAAACACATACATGTACAAGTATATGTAAAACCTTCTTAATGTTTGGTATATCCGTCCCTCTGTCTGTCTGTCTTTATGTCTGTCTGTCTGTCTGTCTGTCTGTCTGTCTGTCTGTCTCTCTCTCTCTCTCTCTCTCTCTCTCTCTCTCTCTCTCTCTCTCTCTCTCTCTCTCTCTCTCTCTCTCTCTCTCTCTCTCTGTGGGACCACCGTAGTTGTGCTACGCTTTCGAGAGGACGACGGCCTGTAGCGGCCAAAATAATTTCCCGGCCAAAATAATTTCCGGAAGTCATCGCAGAGTTATCTGCTCGGGACGTGCTAAGAATTCAACTCTAAAAAGAGTCGGCACCCGCCACTCCGCCTGACTGACTTGGCACGCCCGGGGAGTTATGCAAAGATCCGGCCGCGTTAATATATCTGCGTTTTATGACAAACGTCTTGCCATGCACCTTAACGCCATGCACCTTAACGGTCCGCGTGATTCGGGTGTAATCTTAAGCTAAACGACGTTTATTGGCGCTGCTGAAATGGTCGAAGTCGGAAACATTCGGAACGTCGTTTAGCTTAAGATTACACCCGAATCACGCGGACCGTTAAGGTGCATGGAGTACAGTACCGCCGAGCAAGACGTTTGTCACAAAACGCAGATATATTAACGCGGCCGGATCTTAGCATAACTCCCCGGGCGTGCCAAGTCAGTCAACGGTCGTGTTTTATAAAACCAGACCAAAAATAGACTACAGGGAGGTGACTCCCATATTACTTCCAGCAGGGGAGACGGCTTTGCACGGGAAAAAACTTTTTTGAACGCTACATTATGTGTTAAACGACACAAATGCACCAAAAACACAAAAACTCGTAAAGCAACTAATGCGTCGTTTGTCGGGATATATTCCATGCGAAGAACAGGTGCAGGAGCGGTAAATCGCATAAAGAGAGAGCCGAGCAGATAACTCTGCGATGACTTCCGGAAATTATTTTGGCCGGGAAATTATTTTGGCCGCTACACGGCCACGGCCGACCATTACCTGCGCGCGACGACCAGAGAGGATTTTCGAAGCAGAAGACTCCGGCACAAAGGCGACGCGACCAGCAACGAGCGGATCACTACAGAGCAAAGGGTGAGCAGAAATCGGTCGTCACTTTATTCCGCGAAAATTCAAATGAAAATGTTGTTGCGACATCCATTGTATGGACCTCTCCCGATTGCGTACTATCGCGGCCTGATTTGCGTGTCACGTGGTACACACAAATTGTGCTGGAGGGTTTCCGAGTGCACAGCAGAGATGAGCGTAGTTGTGATCGTGTTGTTGATGGTGCTTTTCCAGCGAGAAAATGTCAATACTAGCAGTGAAACAGAAAGAAAAGTACATTGACAGTCTTGATAAGTTATCAAGACTTCGTTATGTTGATAAAATATCAGGTGTGGGAGGACTAGATCCGTATAAAATTTTTGACTGGTCGGACGATGTGATCACTATCTTCTGCAGCCAAACGAAGCAATCACGGCGACGTAAACGCCATCATCAATACAGGTAGTGAAGAAGCAACAGTGGTGAGAGCAGCAGCAGCAGCAGCAGTGACTATCACAAGTGGTGGGGATGCACATACAAAACTGAGCGAGCCTAAATTCCTTCGAGAACGAGCGACTGCTATCGCCAGGGTCATCGTTCTTGCTAGCATCTCTCTGAGCCGGTTCACATTTTGCATCGAGTGCGAAAACCAAACCAAACAGCCCGCGAATCTCTCTCACAGGTTGCAAAACCGTGGATAGATATTCTATCGATTGCGACTCTGTAACAGCCTCGAGGTGGATCGATCTGCACGGAGCATCGCGGCAGCGAGGAAATAGGCGCAGTGGCCGAGTGGTTAGTGCGCTGGACTTACGGTCGCTTGCGACTGGTGGGTACGGCGTTCGAAGCTGCGCGGTCCACAGTGTTGCATCCTTGAGCAAGGTGCTTAACTCGCATTTGCTTCTCCCCACCCGAGGAGTAAAACCGGGTACCAAATAGCCCTCTTCAGGGCTGCCAAAAACAGCCCTCCTCAGGGCTTCTCCCCAGGTCCTTCGGATGAGACCTTCATAAACCGAGGCCTAGTGTGTGATACGCATTCACAAAAACATCAAAAAATCGCGCACTATAAAGATCCTGACACTCATGTCCTCGACGGATGAGTGCCGGCCACAGATAAAATACCCAGCATGCAAAAAAAAAAAAGTGTAGCAGTTTCACCAGTATGTTGGTGTTGGCTACCTAAGAAGAAGAAGAAGAAGACATTGCGATGGGGCGTTCAAAAGGCTTCACGGCCTATATCTAGCCTCTCAACTACTACTACTACTACTACTTCTTCAAGGATAGTCATCGAAAACTGCTGCGTTTTAGAATTTGCTTCCTCGATTTCTCTCTTAGACTACAGAACAATGTGCATCTCGTTTCTTCTCCAGTAAAATCTACATATCATCATATATGCACTGAAACCGCACTCGTGCCCGAGCGAATTTCGACGTTTGTTCTCAGCTCAACTGTCCATCTATACATTCGTAAACACGAGGCCGAGGGGGGAGAGAGGGGAATAGGAAAGACAAGAGAATTGCAACTGATTGTATCCATACGCTTACCCCTGCCCGCTGTACCTCGTTTCTTGGAAAATATTTAAACAATTCACAAATATCTGACAAAACAAACACTAAGCAACAAAGCATTTTCTGTGCAGTTAGAAAAGCAAACAACTTTTAACACCTTTACCCCCTACTGCTCTAGAGTGTGCTTTGTTGATTCAAGTTCAGATCCCCACGTACCCCATCCCACCCCAATTGTATTAAAAATGTAAAGTAACCTAGTGCCCATGCTCAACTATGTGCACAGTCAAAAAATTGACATAGCCCTACACCTACATGTAGGCCTAAGTAAAATAAACTGACCGTGTTGTTTGGCTAAAATGACTGACTTCTTCCTTGCTTCTCCAGCACTACTCAGAGGGCCAGCATTGTTTCATGTTGTTTTTACATTCCACAACTATGTTAGACCAAGTTCACCATAAGTGATTTCATGAAAACAAACTTACCCTTGATGAAGTGTCTAGAACAAACGCGTGTCCAAGTGCGAACTGTCTTGTCTGTCACCTCCTTTCTGTTGATCTGTTTGATCCAAAGTCGTCTTCTTTTTGCTGTCAATTCGCGAATTTGTGACCCCTTGTTAGTAATCACTGTTGGAATCCTATGGTAGGACACAACATTCGTTCGTTTACTACTGTGGGAACAGCCATTCACACAGCAATCGTTCGTCATTGTGAAAATGAAAACTTCAAAACACGCGGCTGGCAGTGCATTCAGAGTAACGATCCTCCAGCAAACCCTCCAGGGGCGTGTACACAGAAAGTGATGACGCGAATCGGGAGAGGTCCATGTGATACTGCGTCTGAGCGAAACTCACGAGTCACTGCAGAGACAGATCATGTAGCCTCCTCTTCAGTAACCTTTGACCTGCCAACTGCACCGTTTTGCTCCGAGACGCAGCAGCCGCATCGCCAGTCACCACCATTCAAGAGCCTCCCGCTGTGACAACGCCACTTTTCATTCCTGTCCATCATCCCGACTTGTCACTACCTTCAGCAAGCAAAGAGGTCCCCTGTGGGGAGATTCAAACTGCCCTCCAACGCGGGAAGGACGAGATGGGGGGAGGCTCGATCTGACTCGCCGGATGGAAAGTTGGAGAGAGCAGTGCGGGAAGGAGTGGCCGAAGTGTGTAGTGCTATGGGTGTCAGCGGTGTCAATCAAGCTGATCGCGATGGGTTTTCACCTCCTCTCTCACCTACATCTACTGATCGACCCTCTGACTTCGACCAAGTTTTCAGGAGGATCCGGTCGCGGTCATCGTCGGGGGCCACAACCACGACTCCAGCTCCATGTGCTTCAGACTCGCCTGCCTACACGCGGGTAGGAGCCGTGCTTTTCCCACTTGGGTTTTTACCGCAGGTCCTCCCTTCCTCCTGGCGCTTTTATCACCCAAATGGAGCGGAACTCGCTCGCTTCCCTCCTTGCCAGATTAAAAGGAGTCACAGCTGCAGTTTTCAGTTACCAGAACTGAGGCTCGGCTGTGGCCATTCGCAAACGCAGACCCGTTTTCATTGTGGTTTCTTCTCTGCATGCTCCCTTGATATCAAATTATGGCGGATAACATAAAGGCAGAACCGAGATGCGCCGGGCACAGCCAACACAGCAGCTCCCTACACGGTCTGCACGAAAAAAATGATTCTGTTGATGATGGATACCGCTCTCTTTCGTGCAGATCGTGTACATCGTGCTTGCCGCAACTGGGTGCCAGTTTTGTACATAGCCGTTGATCGCCTTTGATACGATTTATTCGTGTTCCAATGTAATGGGGCGGTGGCCTGGACATTCAATTAATTCGTTCGTTCTCTCTCTCTCTCTCTCTCTCTCTCTCTCTCTCTCTCTCTCTCTCTCTCTCTCTCTCTCTCTCTCTCTCTCTCTCTCTCTCTCTCTCTCTCTCTCTCTCTCTCTCTCTCTCCTGTCTGTCTGTCCTGTGTCTGTCTGTCTGTCTGTCTGTCTGTCTGTCTGTCTGTCTGTCTGTCTGTCTGTCTGTCAGTCTGTCCCTCTCTGTCTGTCTGTCTGTCCGTCCGTCCGTCCGTCCGTCCGTCTGTCTCTGTTTGTCTGTATGTCTTTCTGTGTGACTCTATTTGTGCGTCAGCCTGTGTGTCTGTCTGTGGGTCTGTTTTTGTGTCTATCTCTGTCCGTCTGTCCGTCCGTCCGACCGTCCGTCCGTGTCTGTCTGTCTGTCTGTCTGTGTCTCTGTCTGTCTCTGTCTGTCTGTCTGTCTGTCTGTCTGTCTGTCTGTCTGTCTGTCTGTCTGTCTGTCCTTCGATATGTCTGTCAGTCTGTCCCTCTCTGTCTGTCTGTCTGTCCCTCTGTCTGTCTGTCCCACTGTCTGTCTGTCTGTCCGTCCGCCCCTCCGCCTCTGTTTGTATGTTTTTCTGTGTGTCTCTATTTGTACGTCAGTCTGTGTGC
>JAWQFJ010016784.1:17500-28016 GCA_034096865.1 Theodoxus fluviatilis | reverse complement strand
ATCTTCGTGTTGCAGTGTCCTACAGCCATTGATGACGCGTTCCAAGCTGCACTTATCTTAGTGTTGCAGTCTCCTACAGCCATCTGATGACGCGTTCCAAGCTGCACTTATCTTAGTGTTGCAGTCTCCTACAACCATCTGATGACGCGTTCTAAGCTGCACTTATCTTAGTGTTGCAGTCTCCTACAGCCATCTGATGACGCGTATCAAGCTGCACTCAGTGTTGCAGTCTCCTACAGCCATCTGATGATGCGTTCCAAGCTGCACTCATCTTCGTGTTGCAGTCTCCTACAGCCATCTGATGACGCGTTCCAAGCTGCACTTATCTTAGTGTTGCAGTCTCCTACAACCATCTGATGACGCGTTCTAAGCTGCACTTATCTTAGTGTTGCAGTCTCCTACAGCCATCTGATGACGCGTATCAAGCTGCACTCAGTGTTGCAGTCTCCTACAGCCATCTGATGATGCGTTCCAAGCTGCACTCATCTTCGTGTTGCAGTCTCCTACAGCCATCTGATGACGCGTTCCAAGCTGCACTTATCTTAGTGTTGCATTCTCCTACAGCCATCTGATGAACCGTTCTAAGCTGCACTTATCTTAGTGTTGCAGTCTCCTACAGCCATCTGATGACGCGTTCTAAGTTGCACTTATCTTAGTGTTGCAGTCTCCCACAGCCATCTGATGACGCGTTCCAAGCTGCACTTATCTTAGTGTTGCAGTCTCCCACAGCCATCTGATGACGCGTTCTAAGCTGCACTTTTCTTAGTGTTGCAGTCTCCTACAGCCATCTGATGACGCGTTCCAAGCTGCACTTATCTTAGTGTTGCAGTCTCCCACAGCCATCTGATGACGCGTTCCAAGCTGCACTCAGTGTTGCAGTCTCCTACAGCCATCTGATGACGCGTTCCAAGCTGCACTTATCTTAGTGTTGCAGTCTCCTACAGCCATCTGATGACGCGTTCCAAGCTGCACTTATCTTAGTGTTGCAGTCTCCTACAGCCATCTGATGACGCGTTCCAAGCTGCACTCATCTTAGTGTTGCAGTCTCCCACAGCCATCTGAAGACGCGTTCTAAGCTGCACCTATCTTAGTGTAGCATTGCTTGGCATGGTGCTTCACTCACATTGCCTATCTACACCCAGGAGTTAAAGTGGGTGCCTGATAGGACAGTAAAGACACACTGTTGTGCGATTATTGCGAGATTTGGCCCTGGACCAATGTCCTTATGGAAAGCTCCACAGGGAGAGGACAGGAAGCTTGTACTGGACTACACACGTCCTGCCTCTCTGCCACTGCGTTTGTCCTCAGGTGACAGCAAAGTGTTCTCGCGACCGTGTGATTATGAAGCTAAGTGTAAAGCTCTTTCAGACTCAACCATGGGCGATGAGTTGCTGTATATAATGACACTTTCTGCATGACTGCCCCGAATGGAGACACCTACTTGCAGTTTGAAGACCCAGCCTGCACTTCTTTCAGGTAGGCACCGCAGAGGCTGGAGCCCAGGACCGTCAGACGCTGTGCATCCTTGCAGACACTGGTGGTCGGGGCCGACACTGAAAAGACGTGCATTCGTAATTTGTCAAACACCGCGTTCCTCTCGAGTGTCTAGGTCCTCGTTTGGTGGATCGGCGGACTGGAGACGTGATCGTACGTACTGCATGCATGCTGGAGGTTGTTCCTTGGGAAGAGTTGTAAGCTCCCACTTCTTTCCATTCAAAGGGTGAAGGGCAGTAGAGGAGTGTGAACGATTAACTCTCAATGCAACAATATGAACTTTCGTTTGGAGATTGACGCTGTTGTGTGGAGGGGAGTGCCCTTACGTGAATAGTTTTTTCTGTCTGTGAGAAAGTCTATCGACGCTTCTTGTGCTGTTAGCGCACGAAGATAATACAGTCACGAAATCTATTTCCCTGTCATAAAACTGAATCAACGTGATTCGAAGTACTCAACCATCTGCGGCTTTCTTCTATGCTGTCGCAACTTTCGTGTCGCTTTTGTCTCCTCTGTGTTTTTCTCACTCCTCTTTGTCCAACTTTCCAACTCACTTTGTGATCATGTTTTTGTATCTTCCCCATGTTTCACAATACTCTTGCGTAAGACACACGGCCGGTGCCGTTGTTGGAGTGTTCAAAATGCGTTTTGTTTACTAACCAGCTGAGTTAGTTCTCCATGAAATTTACCAGCCCGCAAGATCTCTTTTACTAGCCCGTCTGGATTTAAGTTCCATTTGTTTTGAAACAAACGATTTCATTTCTCATGTTCATATTCTTTATTTCTCTTTTTCTTTTCTTGGTCGCTTTGTTTTCACGCGCGCGCGCGCGCGCGCGTGTGTGTGTGATTGACTTGCTTCACATATCACAGATGCATTAATATAAGATCAAATTCGTTCTTGTTGACAGGAAATTTCGTGGTTTATAGTCCCATAACGAGAAAAATGACGGATATTGCGGTGGACGACATTGATGTTGTAATCAAGTCACGGAGCCGAGGAAATAAATATGATAGTTGACAGCATCGAAGTACTTAATTTACCTTTTTTCCAGCCCGTCGGGCGAGCGACTGTGCAGTTCCTTTCCGCTCAGAGACATTTTTCTCGCCTGGGTCGAGCTGGCGAGTAAATCCGAACAGCCCTGCGCTTGCCCTCTCAGTAGCTAGAACCCTCTGTCGCAAAGTTCCCAGGGCCTACTCCAGTAGTTCCATTTTCGTCATTTCCTGACCTGTAATTCTGTTTTCCTTCCATCTCGCTTTTTCACTCTGCCCCAGGCGTACTTCTTCACTAGTCCTTCAGCTGGCCTATACCCCCACTGACCCCCCCTGGGAATTTATGAGACTATGTTTTTAGGGTAGCCTGACATACCCTCTTATGATTTCTGGATGTTTGGTTTTTGTAAACTGGTGGGTGTGGGAACCAGACCACTCGAAAGGTCTCATTTTTCCTTCTTTCGGCCCTATATTTGCTCTCGGACAGTATGGTTCATCCGACAGCTGCTGTTTTTTTTCTTATCAACATATTTTAAATCAGTTGACAGTTTCTGAAAGACAATTGATTGTAAAATGTTTTGATATATGTTTTTTGGTGATATCTTGGTTATTAAGGGAATGACATGAATACGAAATGAGGCATTTTTGAAAATCAATTTTTCATCTGTGAGTCTTATGTTTTGACATATTGAATCTAAAACAGTTTATTTTTGCACATTTGAAATAAATTGACTTTATAAGGCAAAGTAAGTTTTATCTTTTGATACCAGTTTGGTTGACCTTTGCTTCAAGGTCAAGGTCACACAAGTCATGAGTCGTATGAATCATGTGCATACTTTGATTAGAGTGTGACAAAATGTTTTGAATGTTTGACCTTCAACTTCAAAGTCAATTATTGTTTGACCTTGACCTTCAAGGTCATTGATAGGTCCAGTTTGTATGGAGGTCAAGGTCACAGTGGACAAATAACAATAATCTGGTTGCTTTTTTGGTGTGTTTTGTGGCATTGATACATACTTCACGATTGCCAGGATTATCAACATTTTCAGACTGTTGAAAGTCTCTTTGAACAACTGCCCAAAGCAGCACGGGTAGATTTTGTGACTGACTCTTACTACCCTTTCTCTGTAAAAGGACTAGAAAGAGCAAGAAGGGGATCTGGAAGTGTGCACTTGATCAAAGGAGCTTCCACCAAGGTTCCAAGAAACTGGAAACAATTTCTGAGCAGTGATGAAAACAAGCAAAATTTCACAAAGTTTTTGCTTGGTGAGTGGAAGCTGAACAAGTTCGCCGCAAAACTCAAAGGGAGGCAGATATTGTTCGTGTGTTCAGATCACTGTGTGTGTCTCTCAAGTGCTGATGGTCTCACAACACTATCTGAAAGTGTTGACGAGCTCTGCTCTTCACAGGAGGAAGCCGACACTAAAATCATCCTACACTGCCTGCATGCCTCAAAGGTTTCATCCAAAGAAACAACCATCACGGTGAAGTCCCCAGACACGGATGTCTTCATTCTCCTGCTGTTCTTTGCCAAGCGTGTCAGGAATGACATCTTCTTTGACACTGGAACAGGCAATAATCGAAGGCTACTTGATATCAAAGAAATCGCCAAGAAAGCTGGTGCAGAGATCTGCGCTATCCTGCCAGCAGTCCATGCCTTTAGCGGATGCGACACAACCAGCGCGTTTGTACGCAAGGGCAAAATCAGCCATCTGAAGATCATAAAGCAACATCCCGAGTTCCACAGAGCTTTTGCTGAGCTTGGTGTCATCGGAGATCTCAACAGCACAGTGCTTGCAGAGCTGGAGCGCTTCACTTGTCAGCTGTATGGTCTTCCGTCAGCTGACATCAACAAAGTCAGGTACCAGAAGTTTGTCGAGCGATTCTCAACAAAAGAAGGACAGCTTCTCTCATCGTATGATGGTGTGGACATGAGTCTGCTCCCTCCCTGCAAGGACTCGCTCCAGATGCACGTTGAAAGAGCTCACTACCAGACAATGATCTGGAGACAGGCAGACAACCCTTTGCCAAAACTTCCATTGCCAGAAAATCACGGTTGGGAGAAGTCTGATGGAAAACTGCAGATCAAATGGACCAAGGGAAACCTCATGCCAGAGGAACTCTTAGATGTCATGCTTGAGACACTCCTTGAGACACTTCTCACTGCAGAACAAGAAACCTCCGAGAATGAGTGTCCAGACACAGACTTTGGCGACCTTGTCTTAATGGATGAGGCTAACAATGACAACTAAATGAGACTTACAACTTTTGCTGTGTAGTAATGAGAACAATTGCTACAGCTTATTTATCCTGCTAAGACTTATTCAGCAATGTTGGCACTGCTTAAGTGCAGTTAGTGTTGGTTATGTTTGACTTTAATTTGACTGATGTACTCTTAATTCTGTAACTGTTAATGATAATCTTTGTATGCTGGAGAATGGTTATGTTTGACTTGAATTTGACTGATGTACTCTTAATTCTGTAACTGTTAATGATAATCTTTGTATGCTGGAGAATGGTTATGTTTGACTTTAATTTGACTGATGTACTCTTAATTCTGTAACTGTTAATGATAATCTTTGTATGCTGGAGAAAACCTGAGTAATTTCACAGACAATTGGCAACTAGTGTACTACATAGAGTTTAAATGTGTTTGTATATAAGATTATTCTTGCAACATTTTTTACTATTTGCAGCTGTTTTAGTTTGAAATTTTCACGTTTTAGTTTGTAATTTTCACGTTTTAGTTCATAAAGTTCCTATAGTTGTTTAAGAATTCAAGGAGATCCTTGATTTGATGTTGAACTTGGATGGGTCAATGATTATGACACAAGTTACAATAAAACAAAGACATATTCTAGGTTGCGTTTGTTCTCTCTCTCTCTCTCTCTCTCTCTCTCTCTCTCTCTCTCTCTCTCTCTCTCTCTCTCTCTCTCTCTCTCTCTCTTGTCGTGGTTTCAGCAAACAATGTTGATGACTCAACAGTCTGAAAATGTTGATAATCCTGGCAATCGTGAAGTATGTATCAATGCCACAAAACACACCAAAAAAGCAACCAGATTATTGTTATTTGTCCACTGTGACCTTGACCTCCATACAAACTGGACCTATCAATGACCTTGAAGGTCAAGGTCAAACAATAATTGACTTTGAAGTTGAAGGTCAAACATTCAAAACATTTTGTCACACTCTAATCAAAGTATGCACATGATTCATACGACTCATGACTTGTGTGACCTTGACCTTGAAGCAAAGGTCAACCAAACTGGTATCAAAAGATAAAACTTACTTTGCCTTATAAAGTCAATTTATTTCAAATGTGCAAAAATAAACTGTTTTAGATTCAATATGTCAAAACATAAGACTCACAGACGAAAATTTGATTTTCAAAAATGCCTCATTTCGTATTCATGTCATTCCCTTAATAACCAAGATATCACCAAAAAACATATATCAAAACATTCTACAATCAATTGTCTTTCAGAAACTGTCAACTGATTTAAAATATGTTGATAAGAAAAAAAACAGCAGCTGTCGGATGAACCATACTGTCCGAGAGCAAATATAGGGCCGAAAGAAGGAAAAATGAAACCTTTCGAGTGGTCTGGTTCCCACACCCACCAGTTTACAAAAACCAAACATCCAGAAATCATAAGAGGGTATGTCAGGCTACCCTAAAAACATAGTCTCATAAATTCCCCAGGGGGGGTCAGTGGAGGTATAGGCCAGCTGAAGGACTACACTGTTCATCTTCTCACTACTCGCATCTTCTTGAGTTAATCCCAGCCACTGACAAACCTTGGCACGTGTGGAGGTGCAGCTTGTTGAGCCAGTCTGCCTGGGAGCTGAAGCTGACGACGGTTTTCCTGACGGTGTCGAAGTCACAGGACTGGCTCACCTCGTGCGTCCTCTGTGTGATGCACACCACCACCTCCTGGAACATGCTGAGCGTCACAGACACGGATCAGCATGACTGCATCCTGGAAATGAGTCGGGGTCCTGACGGTTCACCTCACTTGTGACCTTCCAATACGACGTGGGTATTGTATGACAACAAAGACGATAGAGAGAAAGACGTGGAACTCCTTCAGAGCCTTCATGTCGGAATGCAAGGAAGCGAAAGAGTTGTGTCCCTTGCATTTGGTCTCCTTGGAGATAAGCTTAGTAAGCACACGGGAAATTTTCATTTGTGATCCAAACAGAAATAAGAAAGTGTGTTCAACTTACCATTCTGCGTCTCTGGGGAACCGAATAAAATGTTTTCCGACACAGGTGTGCCTGTAGCGAGCGTATGAGCACGAAATCACCTCTTTTGATCAGTTATAATTGCTGCGCGACAATCCCTCTAAGAAAAGGTAACTCTAAACACCCATCCTCACAAATTCGTGAAGTTCCACGTCTTTCTATGTGACAGCTTTGATGGAACTCATTGATGTTGATATACAGCTCAGAAATCTAAGTGGATGTCAAAAGAGAGATGGGCAATGATAGATCTTCCACTTCTTATTATGAGGCATATATAAATGAGAGACGGGAGATTTGAGATTGGGGATGAGAGATGGGAATGAGAGGTTGGTGGTGAGAAATGGGGGATGAGAGATCGGTGATGACAGATGCAGCATTTGAGATTGGGGTTTTGAAACTGGGGATAAGAGATTGGGGATGACAGATGGAGGATGAGAGATGAGGGATGAGAAATGGAGGATGAGAGATGGGGCATTTCAGATTGGTGATTTGAAACTGGGAATAAGAGAACGGGGAATATTGATTGGGGATGAGAGATGGGGGATAAGAGATGGGGGATGAGAGATGGGGGATGAGAGATGGGGATGAGAGATGGGAGATGAGAGATGGGAGAGGAGAGATGGGAGATGAGAGATGGGAGAGGAGAGATGGGGGATGAGAGATGGAGGATGAGAGATGGGAGATAGGAGATGGGGGATGAGAGATGGGGATGAGAGATGGCGTGGTGAGAGACGGGAGCTGAGAGATGGGGGATGAGAGATGGGGGATGAGAGATGGAGGATGAGAGATGGGGTATGAAAGATGGGGGATTTGAGACAAGGATGAGAGATGGAGGATTCGAGATAGGGATGACGGAGGGGAATTTGAGATAGGGATGAGAGATGGGGATTTGAGAGAGGATGACGGATGGGGAATTTGAGATAGGGATGAGAGATGGGGGATTCGAGATAGGGATGACGGGTGGGGAATTAGAGATAGGAATGAGAGATGGGGGATTTCAGATTGGTGATTTGAAACTGGGAATAAGAGAACGGGGAATATTGATTGGGGATGAGAGATGGGGGATAAGAGATGGGGGATGAGAGGTGGAGGATGAGAGATGGGGGATGAGAGGTGGGCGATGAGAGATGGGGGAGGAGAGATGGGGGATGAGAGGTGGGGATGAGAGGTGGGGGATGACAGGTGGGCGATGAGAGGTGGGCGATGAGAGATGGGGGAGGAGAGATGGGGATAAGAGATGGGGGATGAGAGGTGGGGATGAGAGATGGGGGATGAGAGGTGGGCGATGAGAGATGGGGGAGGAGAGGTGGGGGATGAGAGATGGGGGATGAGAGATGGGAGATGAGAGGTGGGAGATGAGAGATGAGGAGGAGAGATGGGGGATGGATGAGGAGGATGAGAGGATGGGGGATGAGAGATGGGAGGATGAGAGATGGGGATGAGAGGATGGGGGATGAGAGATGGGAGGAGGATGGGGAGAGAGGTGGGGATGAGAGATGGGGATGAGAGATGGGGGATGAGAGGGAGGATGAGGATGGGGATGAGAGATGGAGGATGAGAGGATGGGAGGATGAGAGGGAGGATGAGAGATGGAGGAGGAGAGATGGGAGGATGAGAGTGGGGAGAGAGATGGAGGAGATGAGAGATGGGGGATGAGAGGTGGGGGATGAGAGATGGGGGATGAGAGATGGGGATGAGAGATGGAGGAGGAGAGATGGGGATGAGAGATGGGGGATGAGAGGTGGGGGATGAGAGATGGGGGATGAGAGGTGGGCGATGAGAGATGGGGGAGGAGAGATGGGGATGAGAGATGGAGGATGAGAGATGGGGGATGAGAGATGGGGTATGAAAGATGGGGGATTGAGAAGATGAGAGATGGGGGAGGAGAGATGGGAGATAGGAGATGGGGGATGAGAGATGGGGATGAGAGATGGCGTGGTGAGAGATGGGAGCTGTGAGATGGGGGATGAGAGATGGGGGATGAGAGATGGGGATGAGAGATGGAGGATGAGAGATGGGGGATGAGAGATGGGGTAGGAAAGATGGGGTAGTGAGACAAGGATGAGAGATGGCGTGATGAGAGATGGGGGATGAGAGATGGGGGATGAGAGATGGGGATGAGAGATGGCGTGGTGAGAGACGGGAGATGAGAGATGGGGGATGAGAGATGGGGGATGAGAGATGGGGGATGAGAGATGGGGTATGAAAGATGGGGGATTTGAGACAAGGATGAGAGATGGGGGATTCGAGATAGGGATGACGGATGGGGAATTTGAGATAGGGATGAGAGATGGGGGATTCGAGATAGGGATGACGGATGGGGAATTTGAGATAGGGATGAGAGATGGGGGATTCGAGATAGGGATGACGGGTGGGGAATTAGAGATAGGAATGAGAGATGGGGGTTTGAGATAGGGGATGAGAGATGGGGGATTTGAGATAGGGATGAGAGATGGGGGATTCGAGATAGGGATGACGGATGGGGAATTTGAAATAGGGATGAGAGATGAGGGATTTGAGATAGGGGATGAGAGATGGGTAGGGTGGGGATAGGGGATGTTGAGATGGGCGATATGAGATAGAGGGTTTGATACTGGGGATTTGAGACGGGGGATGAGAAATGGGGGAGGCAAGATGGGGTGATGAGAGGTGGGGGGTGAGAGATGAGGGATGAGAGATGGGGATGAGAGATGGGGGATGAGAGGTGGGGGATTTGAGATTGTGGGTGAAAGATTGTGGATGAGAAATGGGGGATGAAAGATGGGGATGAGAGATGGGGGATGAGAGATGGGGGCTTTGAGATTGCTGATTTGAGAATGGGGATGAGAGATGGGGGAATGAAAGATGATGAATGAGAATTGGGTGTTGGTTTCTCACCCACTCACCGACCCCAAAAAAATCATCATTAAAATCAACATTGTTAGAGCCATCAACGTCATCAGAATTATCATCATTAGAAACACCTGTGGATTATGACGACAACGACAACAACATTAGACCGTGATTATCAGCAGCAGCAACAACTTAACACGTGACCCGTGAACACAAAACCACTTTTAACTTGCGCAAGGCGGTTAGGCGCCATCGGTAGAAACACGTGATGGGAATGGATCTGGGTCGTGTACATGTATTTGCAGAAATGCATGCCAGGGACAAAGAACTTCATATCTTCGAAAACCATGCCAGAAAAATGCTTCAAATGCGTGAAAATGAGCTTTTACTGCGTTACATCTTCTACAAAGCCAATGTGCAGGAAAATTTCAGGAGGCCATCGTCTGAAAATTGCCCCTTGCTTAACTTCTATATTCATATGGGCGTAACGTCTACAATTTTGAACTCTCAATGTTCACACACTTATCAAATTTAGTCCTCAGATTTCACAAATATGTATCCGAACAGCAAAATCGAGTTAGGACTGGTGTTGTATGGCGCGTCACCATTGTGGTCGATGTCCGATGCCCTGCCTACTCACGTGCAGATGTCTGCTTGCGTGGCTCCATCATCCACGGCCCCCATTAGAGACAGACACTGCATCCCTCCGTGTGGCAGTTTTGTGCCCACTGTGCACACTGTGGTGGAGGATAAATGAATGGGTTGATATCGCGCCACTGTGCACACTGTGGTGGAGGGTAAATGAATGGGTTGATATCGCGCCACTGTGCACACTGTGGTGGAGGGTAAATGAATGGGTTGATATCGCGCCACTGAGCACACTGTGGTGGAGGGTAAATGGATGGGTTGATATCGCGCCACTGTGCACACTGTGGTGGAGGGTAAATGAATGGGTTGA
>JAWQFJ010016781.1:12500-26226 GCA_034096865.1 Theodoxus fluviatilis | reverse complement strand
TTACTCAAATACTTACTTAGTGTTTCCCTCAATCAGACGGGCAAAATCCACACAACGAAATATACGTCATCGATCTTTGAGCACAGAATTAGGACGAGACGCTAATGACTGTTTTCTCCTTATCCAGTGAAAAGGATTATACAAATAAAAAATGGAAATACGATAACTAAAACTAGAACAGTTTTACAGATCGCAAATCTTTTAGCCACTCTTCGTGTGGCATTTCAGACTCATGCATCTTTGAAAAAAATCATTGATGCCAAATAAAACTGTTTTCATCAGAATTCTTTCCTCGAGCGTAAACATTATTCAGTCGAGTATGCTTACCACAGTTTTCTCGAAGCTCCTGTCTCTTGCTCTTGCCAGACTTTTGATGTGAGGCGTCCATTTCAGTTTCCGGTTTGATATTCCTCCGCTTAAACCTATGGTAAGGAAATGTCAAGAATGACATTTAGTCTGCAGAAGTATCGCGCACAATTGCTGGTTTCTTTTTCCCGCAAAATGTTCAGATGAATTACGATAAGGTAGCAACATATGATAGTCAATGCGCAAATGCATTACGAGTTCCCAGTTCAATGCCAAGTGTGTGGCGAGCAAAGTGGGACTAGTCGGGAATCGTTCTCTGGTCGGTCAACGGAAAGGTGGAAACGATGATATCATTGATTAATATCAAAAGTACATATTGGCGCAGAAGGAACAGCTACAGCGACATGTTCACTGAAGTCGTTGGTGTGAGAGGCAAACAAACAAAATCACAAAGAACGTTCAATTTACTCCTGACTTACCAGACAACTGCGACGACGATAATGATGATAACAATGGCGGCAGCGACGATGCCTCCAGCCATTGCAGCTGTGTTTGCTCCAGGTGCTGCAATCCAAAATTAAAAACAATCGGAATGTCTTGAATTTCTTTTTTTGTGTTTATTTTGTCATCATGATCAGTGTTACATTAACTTTATATCATGGTTTCCTTATTTCCAGAAATAGGATTTGAAATAATTGGTTAGAAGGTCATGAAAATGCACGATTTGTCAGCTTTGGTCAATTAATGCAATGAAAACATCCAGGGCACTCATCTCAGAGAAGTCAGTGAATAGTCCTGTTAATATATACATAAAACATACTGGAACTTGCCGTCCGGATATCAGTATGTAGACTTGACCTTAAGGTAACCTTGTTACTTGGATCCACAAAAACGAAATAAAAATAGGTCCCGGGTTACTTACACGTCTTCATGTTCAACATAAAAATACTCGTAACAGGGGGGAGAAAACAAAAAAATGTTACATTTGCATAAAACACAACATCCTAATTACCCAAATCTTATAAAATTACATCTACTCTCTTCACATACTTAACTCCCAACGGGAAAATAATGTAAAAGCACTGCTTCTCTCTTGTGTGGGGACCGATCTCTCCCCTCTCCTCTCACTCAGTAGGCGGACAAGTCTCTCCTCTCTCCTCTCAGTAGGCGGACTGATCTCTGTCCTCTTGCGCTCTCCTATATCACCATCCTCTCACAACCAACTCACGATCATTTCTACTCACCACAACTCACCTTCAGAGCGAACACCGCTCATCACCCCGGGGCAGAACTCAACTCCCATCCACCCTCCACTTTAATTTCTATACAGTCGTCGGACTGCCAACTTCACCAGCAAAAATCAAGTCTCTCTCAGGTGAGATACTTCCGAAAACCTATTTCCCCATTACAAACCTCAAACATCAATACTAGGAGGAAAATAGAGGAAATGCTTCGAAGTTCAAAACTTGGCAATGCGATGTCCGATTTTGATTAAATTTGCATTCATGAAGTGAGCAGTGAAATTATTTTCAATGTTCATGAAATAAAAAGCAGTATATTAATAATATACAAAATCATTTTGGAGTACCCACAAAAAAGCGCAACAGGCGAGATATATGTTTCAAATCAAGCAATCAAGCACACACACACACACACACACACACAGTTAGGCAAAAATGTGTATTGACTATATTTAGTGTTTGTGTGAATGTTTGCGAGAAAGGAAAAAACCCAAGGCTACTTACGAGGATCCACGCACATGTTGCCTTGGAACCCGTCCTTGCAACCCTCATTCCTCAAGCACAGTCCGGTCACGTGATGGCAGTGCTGGTCCGACCCTCCAGGGGAGTCCAGGCAGTGCGAGCTGCAGTTCATGTTGCAGCCCTGGCCAAAGTGACCTCCGCTGCAGGCTGCAAGGACACCAGCAGGCCACCCAAGACGTTTCCATGACGTCCGAAACACGCGTCATACGCAGTAGAAAACAAAAACAAAAACACGTCCCCCACTTAGAATTTTAATTGTGAAGAAGCTACTGATGTAAAGATGAACACAACTTTTAATCAAATATTTCATGAGCTTGATCACCACCATAATAGGATCCGGGTGCACACGCAGTAACACACTCCCTGCTGACTGTCTTGAAAATACACCTCTGCAACTATGGGCATGGGTCATTTGCATACATTAATCGTAATACGCAGTTATCGAGAGTTCACCTGAATATTTTAAGCCCGAAAAACACAGGACAGCTTGCCCTACAGTTGGGCTAAAAGCTCACATCAATCCTTTACCAGAATTAACTTCGAGAGCCGTCCAGTCCTTGTAGTAACTTTGATGTGCAGTAGCAATTTGTTATGAATGGGGCTCTTCATCTCTCATTCAAGAGAGATCTGTCTAGGGGTTTTTCTTGCCGTTCTATAACACTCACTTTCATTCCATGCAATCGAGGGTAAACGAGACAGCACAGAGAAGAAAGTGTGGATTTGACTTTAAAGATGACTTTAATAATACAGATGAAATGATAATTCTTACTATAACTAATTCAATGCATCAAAATATAAGGTTTAGCCAGCCAGCCTTTCAATAGAAACACTTATCTGTTTACGTCAGTTTTAGCTGATCGTTGATGAGAGTAGAGTCTTTATAACAGGGTTGTAGAATGATGAGCCGATGAGGGTTGGGTGATTTATAGTCTGGTCAGGACTCGTTGGAGCGTGGTGCTGGTGGAAGGGAGGGTTCCATCAATCGTCTCCCCTCCAAGTTGAAGCTCGGGGTAGATCAGGCGTGGCGTGGGCAGTTGCATCGTCATGTCGATTTGCGTGGGGTCGGGTCCGCGTTGAGGCTTGAAAAGGGGTCAGGCGTCGGCCAGGACGCGGTCAGGCCTAATCAGGCATGGCTGCCTGATGCTCTCTCTGTCAGGCGGCGGGGTTGCATTCCGTCCCATCTGGTTGACCTCCGGGGCTTCACGTCACACGTCCAGGTGCGGCGATGGGAGTCGGTGAGAAGAGAGCGATGTTGGAGGCAGTGGCCAATTTATAGCTTTAGGGGTGTGTCACTCACTGGCCAATCGCTCTCCAGACGCCATCTTGCCTTGGTCACGAGATTTTGGGTCACGAGACCTTGTTTACGAGGTGAATTCTTTTGTCTACTCTGGTCACGAGATGTTGATCACGCGATCTGCCTCACGAGGTCGGCATCACGAGTTGTGGATCCTTTGTCTACACGCTGACCAGTTCTATTTTTGGCACAGGCTATACGCAGTAGAACGTCCACATCTCCTTTGTCCTTTTCAAATCTTCCCACCTTAGCACAATTTCATAACTGCTGGCTGGTTTATCTAAAGGCTAGATTTGAGAACTGGCTGGCTCATAAACTATTCATTTAACTAACTTACAAATAAAATATCTTCATTCGTCACAAATTAAACAAATGTCGTTGCATCTTCAATATCTACTCACATGTGTTACAAGTGTATCCTCTGTAGCCGGGTTGGCAGGAACATGTGAATGTGTTGATACCATCTATGCAGTTGCCGTTACGACAGGGTGTGCTGGCGCAGTCATCAATATCTGAAAAGAAAGAAATAAACCAAACTCACAGAAGCAGATTGATATGAAAAATATGGTCATTGTGATCAACTTTCCGTGTTTCTAAAGAACACTGGTGGCGTTCATAGAGTTCGAATCGAAATAAAGATTAGCCAAATGCACATGAAAATACTACTTACTATTCTGGCATGTTGTTCCATTGAATCCCGGTGCACAAGTGCAATTAAATGCATTGACCAAGTCATAACACGTCCCGCCGTTCAAGCAGGGGGTGGAGGAACACTCATCGATTTCTGCAACATGGAAAGGACTTGTAGATGTTACAGGTAGACCATGGTATTTTGACCAAAAGTACACTTCACAACCAAGCAAACGTGCCTATGCAGTGACACACACATGGGATCAAATTATTTCTTGTATCAATGGTTTTGAACTACAAAGTTATGACTTATGAACACGTCTGTGTGGTGTCTGTGACCATAGCTGTCTCATAATTTGCAGAACATGTAACATCAGCAGATCTCCATTGCTACTGTTACTACAGGCAGAAATTGAGACTGTCGGCTCACACATACCTGGGCAGAGTCATTGATGAAAAGGTGATATGGAATCAGAACTTTGAGGAACTGTGTAATTAAAAGGCTGGAGCGATTATACCACTTGAAACTATTAAGTCATGGCAAGGAAAATGCAAACTCTGAGGTATATTTTGCACGCTTTTGTAGACAGCACAATCTCGTAATGCTTGTTATCATGGTGGAAAAGTCTATCTGTTGAGAACAAGAACATGCTGAAATAGTTTTAAAAGTTTGTAAATTTGCCGGCCTAGATGATGTTCGAAATTCATAGTAGTTACGTGTGTACAGCAGTGCAGAAATCAGGCGGCAACATTGTTGTCAGATCGCACACATTTTCTGTGCACCTGCTTCGAGTTGCTCCCATCTCAACAAGGTACAGACTGCCTACATTTCTAACTGTGCGCTCAGTTTGTGCCCATTTCATGGATTTTGTTGTTTTGTTCCAGTATGCACCTGCACTCTATGTATGTTTTCAACATTCCTGAAAGCGTACGAAGATTTTCCTACTACTACATATGATAAGTAAAGTCCATCCATTCACGACTTCATCCATCCAGCAATCCATCCATCCACCCACCCATCTATTTATCTAATGCATCTGTATATTGCCAGACTATTCATAGTACGTCCAAGAGACCTCTTGCGAGGCACGAAAAGACTCAGTGGTGCCTACCAACCCTCATACATACTTGGAAGAAAACCACGTTGTATCCACCTACCACTGTCACAGATATTTCCAGTGAAACCAGGCGTGCAGCTGCATTTGAAGGAGTTGATTCCATCAACACAAGTGCCATAGCAACAGGGCGAACTCTGACATTCATCAATGTCTGTAAAGGTAAGTAGATATCAGTCAACACGACACATCACAGGCTTATAAATGACAGTGTACAATTGATGATGATTGGAAATTTCAAACGTTGATGTACAAACCCCCTGAATCAACTAGAAATGAACATTCAGCAGTGACATCTTACCTTTCAATTAGTCTGTCTAATTTGGCAACATTCTGTCAGGGTGTACAGGTGAATTGACCGTGTTCTGAACATAAGAATTCACGTCTTTAAAGGTTCTGTCTCGCAACTTGTAAATGTAAGTAGACTTTTAGATTTATCTCTGGTATTGGAGTTCCGAGATATTTTACTTGCAAATTATTCCCTTAGTAGTTTACAAGAAGATGGCGGTTTATGATATAATCCAGTCCTAATGTGACTGAGTCCTCAGCAAGGGGTCGTCCTTCAGTGGTAGGAATGGAAGATTAGCCCATTTATGCAACAAACGGTAGCCCGTTCGCTTCATTTCGTGCAACTGTCTTCAAAATAAGCACGACCAAAATTGTGTTGTCCAGCTGGTCGTGCAAGGCAATGCTTCCAATGAAATCATCCCCCAAACCGCTGTGAAGATTGGGCGATTTAAGGAAGAAACCTCCTGTGTTAGAAAATACACAGAGAATTCATAAAAACAAAGGCAATATTGTCTTCCAAAACATGAGAAATAAAATGATTACCAATCAATGTTCAGTCTTGAACGTCTGCTTGCATTCAAGGGAAAGTGACAACATTTACATATTACGTAACGTGTTTTTATTGTAACGACGAAAAAGTTAGGGCGTTTGAGAGCATTTTTGCATGAATGAAGATTAGAGTCGATTCAGCATCTTGTTGACATTTGCACTCACATGTAAGGCAAGAGCAATCAAATTACGGGATGATTCATAGAGATCATTAACAAAGATGCCTTACCTGTCTGGCAGTTGTCTCCACTGAATCCTGGAACACAGCTACAGCTGTAGGAGTTGACTCCATCATGACACGTCCCTCCGTTCTTACAGGGGTTGGAGCTGCACTCGTCGATGTCTGAAACGAATACGACAAAGTATCCAATAACAATCTCACATCAGGACGAGTCTTGGCTCATACACCTAGGACACACTCCAGTCCTTCAGGCTGGCAAGTTTGACCAGGTCTTACTCTCGTCCGTTTGTGTAACCTGAACTGCTTTTTTCGCGCCCATTGGTGTTGGTGAGAAGGCTGATATTAAAAACTGAACTGTCAGATTCATTTCATACCTTCTCAAGCGATTGCATTGATGAAAAAGGAAGAATAAATGAAAAGTATGAGAAGATCCACCACCTAATTGGAATACAATGAGAGCACAGACAAAACATGAGAAATTCATTGGTTGGCATTTATCCTCGAGGAAGGACTAAGTGACCTACTCGTTGAACAATTGAATCCTGTGTATCCCTGGACACAGCGACAGGTGTAGGAATGGGTTCCATCTTGACACGTCGCTCCGTTCTGACAGGGGTTGGGGTAGCATTCATCCGTCTCTGAAACGACAATGATGAGGCGTACAAGAGAACGTCCATGCTTGACATTTTGTTGCTCATAACTTCATAACGCGCCACAAACTTTCAGATGATACGTTGTGGCTATTGTCTTGTTATGTCTGGCTGCTGGTTGCTTCTGTTTTGTCGAGAACACTCAACGATGGAAATAACTGAAATTATTATGAAGTCATTATATTATACAAGCTACGTAAGGAAATCTTCACTGCGTCCAATGACCAAAACAGCAAATACACTTTAAGAGGTAATGGATGGTTACCACCACAAGTAATGAATGTGGGTTTGAAGCATTTTAAAATCAAGTCTTCACGGCAGTGGCAACAATAACACAATAATGTGCTGTGCTCTTCTGTGCTTCGCCTTCCTCTTCTCTCTTCTTCGTCCGCTTCTCTCTCTGTCTCCGCTCTGTTCTCTGCTGCGTGTGGGGCTGATCTCTATCCTCTGTCGTCTTGCGCTTCCTCATATCTCTATCTTCTCACAACCAACTAACGATCATTTCCACTCACCACAACTCACACCTCAGAGCGAACACCACTCATCACCCCGGGGCAGAACTCAACTCCCATTCACCCTCTACTTCAATCTCTATACAGTCGTTGGACTACCAACCTCACCCTCAACGCACCAGCAAAAATCAAGTCTCTCTCAGGTGAGATACTTCCGAAAACCTATTTCCCCATTACAGAGAGAGAGAGAGAGAGAGAGAGAGAGAGAGAGAGAGAGAGAGAGAGACAGACAGACAGACAGACAGACAGACAGGTAGACACACAGATAGAGGGACAAAGAGAGAGACAGAGAGAGAGAGAGAGAGAGAGAGAGAGAGAGAGAGAGAGAGAGAGAATGGACACTTATTTGTTTTAGCCTTCGTCCAAGTACAAGGACTCAGTATCACGAGCATAAATATCACATTTCACGATGTAGACCTCCCTCTCTTAATCGCATGGAGTAAGTACGAGCTCACGGACCTTATTCTCTCTCTCTCTGTGTCATTATTTGAAAACCACATAATCAGACTTTCCTGCATAGTTAGCCCAAAACAAAAGTTTAAATATTTAATTCTAATATCTTCATAGGCTGGATATACAAATAAAAAATGTAGTTCATATTCGTGGTTTTCACTGCAACTAGGTCACAGCAACATACCTGTAGTTCACTGAATCTATATCGATGTGCAGATAGTTCACTGATACCTAAACAAAATCGTATGTACACGTCCCTGAAAATAGGTTTGTCCAGATCATAGAGATTCTGCTCCAACTTATGATTATATTTGAATACTTTATAGAATGATTATCTCTCACCTGTTTGTAACGTAGCATTCCAACGTTCACTTTAATTCCTTAATGAAAGCGTTTTCTTCGTGGACTTCCTTCCGGCTCCAAATATCTTGAAACTCGTACTCAAACACTATATCTTTTATCTTCATTGCCCAACAATCATTCAAATTATTTGTACCGATCATCATTTGGTATATCTTTTGGGGTATCTTTTTTAATCCATTTTCAGTATCCGTAGCCAGTATGTCATACAGCGTAGTATAGCCTCGATATACAATGGATAGCGACCTGTATCACCATAACTCATCAAGATAGGAGTCCTATTTGACACGTTGAGAAAACCGTTTATCATGTACAGGTGGCCTCTCTCAATCTCTTCACAAATGTTCACGCCTCAAATCTCTGCTCCATAAAGCAAAATTGGCTGAATTTGAACATCGAATACCCTAAATATGACACTCAATGCTTGTTCAGGAGTAGGAAGCGCTGCATTTGCGCTTCATGTTGGCAAATGAGCGCTCTATGTTTCTGCTGAACGCCAAATTCAGTGAAGCTCTTCACTTGTTAACGGGAGGTAAATCTGCTTGTTGTGTTGCTAGACGCTAAAGAAAGTGAGTTCTTTGCCACAAACATCGTTTTTGCACGTTTACATGTATTCTGCATGAATAAAGTCCACTACTGTGTCATCTTTAATACCATTACTCACGCATACAGAGCGCTTGGGGCAAATAAAGCCCGTTCCAGTCCCAAAATGGTGTTTCTGAGGGTTGGTTTACGCATCGATGGCCAGTGCGGGATCGAAGAGACCATTTTGAAAATCGTGTGAATCACCTCGGATGCGCGCTTTTCTGTGCTGCACAGCGCTGAGTGAAGCACGCCCCTAAAAGGCCGTTCAGGAGTGAAGCGCGTGCAGCGCTTTCCAGCGCTGCGCCTCCCGAACAAGCCTTTGGTGATGTACGCATTATATATTCTTTTTAAAGGTGTCATGGCCTGTACCACAGCAGCTTTTCCTTTGATAAATTTTCTTGTGCGATATTGTAAGATAGTTTAGTAGATAATTTGTATCCCACATAGGTGTAGCTGCCAGATGACATCCCAAACGAAACAGATATTTTAGACTTTGCCATATTAATACACAGACCAACAGCCTCTGATGAACATTTTAGAGTGTCTAGCTGGTTCTGTAGGCCCATGGATGTATCTGAAAGGACTACGACATCATCGGCAAAAAGAGGAGATATACTGTTGTGACATCAGGAAAGAGTTGGATACCATGTTTACCCTTTTCGGCCACTATTTTTGCAACCTCCCCTATCACATAAGAAAAAAAGGATCGGCGAACCTTTACACCCCTGCTTCAGCCCTGAGGTACATTCAAAATATTCTGTGTACCCTTCTTGGCACCTCACACAGCTCCGTATACAATAATACATAGACTTCATTATTTACATTTTCCCATTAATACCCGTATTTCTCAAAATACCAAACGATGCATCTCTAGATACATTGTCAGAAGCTTTGTAAAAATATATGAATGCTTCATATACTCTTTCTCCTCCCTAGATATCTTTCCACGATGCCATGTAGAGTGAAATATTATCAACCGCACTGTATCCTCTCCGAAAACCAGCTTGCTCCTCTGCAATTAGTTCATGGTCTTCCGTCCACTCTTGTAATCGCTAATTCAGAATATGTAGAAACACCTTACTCAATGTACTTGTTAAGGATATACCTCTATAATTATTTGGGTCATCACAGTTACCTTTTTTGTATATGGAAAATGATTGATTCTCGCCAGATGCTAGATAACGAACCACCAAAAAATAACATTGAACAAAGTTTCTAGTAAGGAACCAGCAGGCTAGTAGAAGACTAACATTTCCGCTAATACTTTGTACAATCCAGAGGCCTTGAGTATTTTTAACTGGTCAATTGCAGATGTGATTTCTTCTTCCGTTGTTTTACTGTTAACTCTCAAACGTTTTCTATGCATGATTTCGACCACCGGTGGTCGATAACAATAACACTTATAATTTAAATGTAAAAAAATTAATTTCTTGAAAAAATTACATATCATTGAAGAAAAAGCATTGCTAAGCAAAAAAAGTTATAATATATTTCAGTTTAATTCCGAAAATATGCAAAAATAGTTATTTACTACGCAGCAAAGCGTCTGCTTCCCGACCGCCATCTTAAATTTTTTAGCGTCACTGGTTTTGCTTCGCTGCTCGATAAAATCGTCAAATATGGACCAAGAATCATCTTCTGAAGATGATATTGCTTATGATTCAAGTGATGATGAAGTTTGGTGTGATGATGAATCGTCATTTTCAAGCAATGGCGAAAATATAGATCCAAACATCGACGGGATTGATTATCGAAGGTGCGTGTTGCTATTTTTATCTTTGTTCATCGGACGTATTTGCTTCTTTTTATTCTGTAAATTGTTCTTGGATATAGCTAGGGTGAACTCATACATTTTATTTCAAAACTGGCGAGAACAACACAGAGATGTAGAAGAATTGAAAAGGAATGCAAAGTATAATCAGCTGGCCTTCACTGAAGAACTTATAAGACAACGGGAGGGTTTGATGTTGATGTGGATGTGCCGGTTGCGGACAAGCCAGTCACATACACCATCCACAGCATCATCCCCAACATGTGCAAAACTAAAGACAGAAGAAACTGTAAGCTGTGCTACACTAAATTCAAAATAGAAAGGAAAACAAGAACTTACTCTGTAGCCTGCAACACATTCCTGTGTTTACAGGATGACCGCAACTGCCTGCTGGAGTACCACCAGATTTAATTGCATCGGCAGGCACATAGAACCAGTTTTTTGTTGTTTTCATTTCACATTGACAGTTTTTGTGTGTGTAAATATGGTTTATGCACAAATGATTTATGTGTAACTTAGACAAGAGGAAAAGAAATACATTTTGAATAAGTAAGTTCACCTGTTGTTAAGTGCATTATTTTATGGGGGTATTTTCGCCGAAAGCTTCAGACTAGTAGCTTTACAAAAAACTCTCTCAAATCACTAAATTTGATTGAAAAAATATGCAGATTGAAATTTTATGTGTAAATATAGTTGTATTTTATGTTAGAAATAAAGAAAACAAAAGAAACTATCCCCCCCCAAAAAAAATTGTTCTTTGTGATTGTAGAGTGTTGTCAATTTAGTGCGTTTTTTTGTTATTTTTTTCTGCATATTTTTATAAAAATAGTTTATACATAACGGTTTTTTCTCAAATCAAATATCATAGTAAGAAAGGTTAGTTTGTTCTGAATAAAATGGTATATAATATGTCATATTTTATATCAGCAATAACGTATATAAGCTTTGCTAAAGATAGTATGTGTAGTCTTAGCTTAAAAAAAGCCTGAAAATGACAAACGTTTAAGAGTTAAGCTCCTTTTCCCCTCCTCCTGCACAATGCTCCATGTATTCCATCATAGTTGTACCATCTGGTACGGCTTCTTGGAAGATCCGCTTAGAATAGTGAAACCAATCACCCTTTGAAATGTTGGGAATCGTTGTACATCCCAAACTTAGTTTTCTTATGTGTCTTCAATCTTTTATATATGACTACAGAGACTTGCCGATAAATCGCTTTGATAGTAAGCCTTTTTCCTCTTTATCAAGAGTCTATATAAATCGACTCTTCACCGCTCAGCCACTGAATCGTCCCATACTATTTTACTTTCTCTTAGTCTCACCCCATTCCGTTCTGTCGCAACAGTACATACGACTGTCATTTCTAAGAGCAAGTGAGAGGACATGACAATTCGCATTTTCAAGTTGTTGTTGTTGTTGTTGTTGTTGTTGCGTACCTGGGCTAAGCGCTCCCAGGATCACCCAAGTGGGTGAGATGATTGCGTGTGTGACTGTTTTTGAACACCCCGCCATATAGGCAGCCACACTCCGTCTTCAGGGGATTTGATCTCTGTCTCCAGAGAATGCCAGTTGTTATGTTAGGAGCTTACCACATGTCGGGGTTAGCCAGACAACGGTGCGACCTTTAGCAAGGTCGGGGGGTTGAATTCGAATCAGTGGGGGAAAGAGTTGCTGTTTGATCCAGTGCAATAGCGGTCACGTGAGTCTTGGCGCGTAAACTTCCCGCCGATAGCGGTCACGTGAGTCTTGGCGCGTAAACTTCCCGCCGATAGTGGTCACGTGAGTCTTGGCGCGAAAACTTCCCGCTCGATAGCGTCACGTGAGAGTTGGCGCCTAGACGCTGCGCCCGTTGGCATTCACTCGATTCTCGGACTGTTGGAAAGATCAGTCGCTTCGTGTCGGAGCTCTGGCATTTGGCGTAGGAATGGCCAGAAGGGCTTTTCGAAGCTCTGAAGGTTGAGCAACGGTGCTCAGCCTGGAACGACTTTCGCGAGTCGTGCTGCAGCGGTTGTCTGCTGGTGTGTTCATGGCCTGTTGAGGCCCTGTGGTTCTTTGAAGGTGTGGGAACGCGGCCTGTTTCCCGCCCTGAGTCTACGTGCGAGAGAGAGAGGGGTGTGGGGATACCGCCTCTTGCCCTGGGTTTCTCTGGAAGCGTGGAGATGTCCCATTCTCCGTGGCGGCGTGGAGATGTCCGTCCTTTCCTGTGAGACGGTGAGACGCCCGTCCCTTTCCTGATGGCGTGCAGACGCCAGAGCGAAGACCGGGTGGCGTGGGTTGCTACATGTGGTGGTTAGGCGTGGGGCGACGCGCCTACCTTGTGTGAGTGTGTGTTCACAAAGGAGTCGAACACCTCGTTACCTTCCAGAGCGTCTCTGAACGGACTCATGGATCGTGATCTTATCAGCGAAAGCGCGGGAGGTTTTTCTCTGATGCGTAGAGTGACGTCATAATTGGTTTGATGTTAGTCGTGGAAGCGGTGGTCCCTTTTGATGAGAGGAGCGGCGGTGCGCCTTGAGATCTTGTACTTTGAACCCGAAGGCGTAATAGAGGGTGTTGTCATTTTCTCATGCGCTTGCGGGGAGTCTGCATCTGTCTGAGACCAGGTTCGCTCGTGTGTGTGAGCAAAGGTACAGCGTCTTTGTTTTGAGCATTGTGGTTTTTGCTCGAGTGTGTTTGCTCGCAAGTAAGGGCGAGAGCTGAATATTGTTGTGGGGATCTTTGGGGAGGGTGTTTGCTTGCTGTTTGTATTATTAAATTTTTATTTGAATTGTCTTTTCGCCTCAGTGTCCACTTTTATTTATTTGTTTACTTGTTGTGTCTGTATGGAGTGTGGCAATAGGTTTTGTTGAAAAACCCCAGTAACACACGACACCACAGCTGAAGATAATCCCCACATAACAGTACAACATAACAAAATTTTGCTGTAGCCTTGGTTTTTGGCTGGAGTCAACAAATAACAGCCTTTGCCCAAGGCAGTTTTTTCAAGTCAGTGCATACGTACGAAACACACCTAGACAGTATAAAATAATCGATTACACTCCTTCCACTTGGCGACATAAAAGTAAAATTCGCCCGATTCTGGAAATTCTTCACCATTCAAGATTGTCAATTCAAATGACATACATAGTGACAAAAGTGATCGGCCATATTCATTAAGACCTTTGTCTCGGGAATGCAGTGTTTTAACAACTGCCTCTGACCTTGCATCGTTAATATTCCATTAGAGATCGAGGTAATGTAATTTCCTGTTCTACTAATGAAACCAACAC
>JAWQFJ010016781.1:5000-7500 GCA_034096865.1 Theodoxus fluviatilis | reverse complement strand
ACACTCCATGCAGTTGGACAACATAACAGTCTCCAAAGCAATCCAGACCGCCATTCGGGCAAAATAACTCCTTTCCTCAGCCAAGGCCCTCTTCATCCAAAACCCTAGAAAACCCACCTTTTATTTCCTTCCCAAAGTGCTCAAGCCCAACAACCCTGGCCGTCCAATCGTCTCTGCATATAGTTGCCCCACCGATCACATCTTCCAGTACTTGGACTTTGTTTTCCAACCTATTGTCCATGTACTCCCCACCTACCTCAAGGATACAACTGACACTCTCCTCCTCCTCGAGGAGTTCAATTCCACCACCACTTTTGCTCCCTCTCTACTTTTCACCCTAGACGTGACCTCCCTCTACACCTCAATTCCCCACACAGATGGCCTGACAGCACTCTCCTTCCTTAGAAAACGCACTACAGCTGAACCACCCACCTCCACCCTCACCAGACTGGCTGAACTGGTCCTCACTCTCAATACTTTTGAGTTTGAGAGGGAGTCCTTCCACAAAACCAGCGGGGTAGCAATGGGCACCAAAATGGGGCCCAGCTACGCCTGCCCCTTCATGCGCTGACTGGAACACAACATCACACAAACCTACACAGGCAGACACCCCGAACTATACAGATGCTACATTGAACACGGTCTTGGCGTCATTTTACTCCCACAAACCAAACTTTTTGACTACATCCACTATGTAAAGAACTTCCAATCCTCCATCCAGTACACATACACCATATCACCTCATTCAGTCACCTTCCTGGACATCAGAATCGCACTGAACAACAACCTCCTGTCCACAGCTGTACACTACAAACACACCGACTCCCACGCATAACTCCACTACACCTCTTCCCATCCCCCGTCGACAATCATCAGCATTCCCTACTCCCAGTTCCTCCGCCTCCGCAGACTGTGCAGTAATGACCTTAACTTTCAAGACAATTCAGAAGAATTAGTGAAGTTCTTCTTGAACAGTTACTACCCCCTGCATATCCTTAAGGCTGCCTTCCAGAAAGTGAGCAAAATCACACACTTCCAGGCACTCCACCCTCATGCCACTCCAACCAAAACCAACCACGCCCCTCATCAGTCCTCACCGCACCATTCACACAACTTCCCCATCCGCCGCATTCTCTTGGCCAACTAGCAAATCCTCTCCAAATTAGTCATACATCTTCCCTTCTCTCCCAAGACTCACGTACCTCCGTGACAGAAACGTGCGAGACCTACTCGTACAGTCACGATTACAGCTCCCCCTCCACCCCGTCCCCTGCAGCACCTGGCACCACAAAAGCCTCGCCTGCGCCTGTTACGCCACAAATCGGATTCTAAATATACATCCGGACAAGAGACTGCTCAGAGAGGGTGGAAAGGGTGTGCAAATGTAGGCACACTCACCAAACACACAAATACACTCGCAGTGCGAGAGAAGGGCTTGGAGGAAGAGAGACAGGGGGTGGGGGTGGGGGACGGCACGGGGGGTGGGGGGACGTGATGGGGGGTGGGGGGGACGTAATGGGGGTGGCGGGATAGCGGGACAGCAGCAGTCACACACAGTTGCGTCCCTTGCTTTGGGATTTCCAGATCTATTTATGTCTCTTGGTCGGATGAAGGAGCAGTCACACACAGTCTTGACCGGATGTATATTTAGAATCCGATTTGTGGCGTAACACGCCCACCTTTCACCATCCAACACAGTCCACTCATACATTACCTCCTTCACAGTGAAACGCCGCTTCACATGCACAAACCAAAACATTATCTATGCTATCTCCCGCTCTGACTATCCCGGAGTTCTGTACATTGAAGAGACAGAGCGAACACAAAAGTACACTCAAAGAACACCTTGCCGACACACGCCAAAACAGACCCACACCAGTTGCATCACACTTCAACAGCCCCTCACACTCACTCACAAATATGCAAGTCCGCATCCTGTGGCAAGCAAAGGGTCACTCCACAGACAGGAAACAAACGCAACATGACTGCATCTCCCTCCTTGACATCATAGAATCGAATGGCCTCAACCTGATGAGATAACCCCATCCCCCCTCTCTTAACTCCCCCCGCCTCTCCCTCTCCCCCCGCTCCCCTCTTCCCCCCCCCCCCTCAACTCCAGTCTCCCCCTCCCCCTCTTCCACGCAATCTGACTCACACAGCCGCCTCCAAGTGCCAGCGTGATTTTCCGCTTACAAAAGTGAAATACGTTCCATTCTCTACACCCCCACCCATTACATTTCACGACTTTACTTCCCCCCGTGTACACCAGTCACCGAGCTATGTATGTTGTCTTTTTTGTTTGTGCTGTCTGTCCTGATGAAGAGTATGATACTAAAAACGTTGATGTCCTCTTTTGTCTTGTAAATTACAGCCCGGAACAGTAAATTTGGTTGTTTTCTGTTTCTTACCATATTCAGTGCACGCATTCCATCACAAGATCCTCTTCCCTCCATCAGTACAAACTGCCATGAGAGAAAGATAAGCTACCCGTCTGACAGTT
>JAWQFJ010016780.1:77500-90001 GCA_034096865.1 Theodoxus fluviatilis | reverse complement strand
TTTTTTGGCGATTAAATTTTCAGCGTATAAATACACTCGACAATGGCCGGAGAAGAGTTCACCAGGGGTCATATGGCAATTAGCAGCACAGCCATGATGGTAGGTTACATAACTTCCGGTGCTATATGTTGGGGTATGTTTCGAGTCTGCTGAGGAGTGATGATCGCTAGATCTTGGCAAAAGGATGGCATTAAAGCATGCAAAAGTTTAATTAGAAAAAAAAACTATTCGAAAATAGTCATAATACACTATTTTAGTGTATACTTTCTGCACAAAACTCAGAAGTAAACAAACCACACTGTACGTACCTAGCAGAAGAACACGATCGAACCGTAGCCACTACGCCAGCAGACGACCGAGCTAGTGTGATATAATGAATGGCAGGAGATAACTGTTTAGTTCTGGCTTGAATTGACCATTTCGTTTCCCTGGTCAGGCGAGGACAAAATTCCCGATCATCGAGTCGATGAGTGCATGATCAACTTGTCCGAATTCGGCATAATGTAACATGTAATATTTTGACAAGAAAATGGCATTAAAGCACAACATTTTATGACAACTAAATTCACCGATTATATTAATAACTGACCTTTTTTACACTACAGCTAGTGCTCAAACCTTACAAAGCAAACAAAACATACTGCGAGGAGTGTCCCGGTCACGCATCAAAACTCAGTGCACGATTGATCGTTTCGCTTTTCTCTTATTTGTTTCATCTGCTCCGACATGGTAAGCTGGCTGTGCCAAGAAACCAACATCTAAAATAATTAGAGTTAGTTGATACTGTTGTGTTCCGAGCGTTGTACTTCTTCAATCAATAAAGACTGGAGGCTTGTTAGTATTTCAACTTTGAGAATTTACTACTTCTTCTTACAGTTTAATTCCGCGTGCGTAGGACTCGACATATGGCGCCCGACAATCTTCCCGGCGCATGCGCGCATAATGCGTAGACAAAACCAAGTGATAAACTCGTAGGCGAAACCAAGTGATAAACATGATAACACGACATCTTCCCCTCTTTGAGATTTTGCAAAAATCAGCCCAGTGGCTAGTTATTCATTAGAGTCTGTGATAACCGAGAAGGGAGATAAATTCACTTTAAAAGTTAAAAGTTCAGATCAATGTGTCCTGCATTCCAACAATGTTAAAAAAATTGTTAGTTATCCTGGAAGCGGATTGGTCTGGTAACAATGCGGCCGCTGCGGGTCCTCGTCACGGCAGGACTGCTGTTGCCCTCGGGGGGTCGGACTGGAGGTAGACCACCACTGGCAGTGTCAGAACTGTTGACATCTGGCGGGCGTTGACCGACTTGGACGATGGACTTGCCCTGTCTCGGACTGGTACCTGACTCTGAATTGTGACTGTCAGAGTCGTTGCAGCTGGGACGTGCTGCATTGTAGCTGGGACTGCCACAATCTCTCTTCTGGTCTCTGGATACAGGGACAGGGATAACGTGACTGGACAGGGACAGGCGCTTGAGGACCGTGCTGGGGTTAGGACGGGACCGCTCAGGCTGAGGACTGTGGAACAGCCTGAGATGACGACGATTTCGCCGGAAGTTCTTGCCGTTAGGCGTTTGTACCACATAGGATCTTGGTGCACACTGCTGTTGGACGATGGCTGGACTTCCCCACTTCTTCTCGTTGTCCAGCTTCTGGAGAACTGGGTCACCTGGCGAAAGTTCTCCCAGTGGACGGACTCCGTGGTGTCTGTCAAATACTTTCTTGTATGCTGCTTTGTGTTCTCTATCCTTGTCAGCCACAGACTTCCTTTCATAACTTGGCGCAAGGTTTTCAGGCAGGGTTGGGAGTGTTGTACGAAGCTTTCGGCCGAATGCTAGCTCGGCTGGACTCTTGCCTGTCGCTGCGATAGGAGTGGCTCTGTGGGCAAGTAGTGCTATCATTGGCTCCTTCTGGCCCAGAATCTTCTTGGCTTCTTGTACAGCTCTCTCAGCTTCGCCGTTTGCTTGCGGGTAGTGCGGGGATGTGGTGATGTGTTCAAAGCCCCAACGCTGTGAAAACTGCTGGAACTCTGATGATGTGAACTGACGGCCATTGTCAGTAATGAGTGTTTCTGGAATCCCGTGACGAGCAAACATGTTGGACATCCGTCCGATGACTTCTGAAGAGGTGATGTTTCTGAGGTAGGCTATCTCGAGGTATCTTGAGAAGTAGTCTATCAGTACAAGGTACTGCTTTCCCTTGAGTTCACAAAGATCAGCTGCACACTTCTGGAATGGCCTATCTGGTAGTTCTGTTGTGATGAGTGGTTCTTTTCGCTGAGTAGCCTGTTTCTCTTGACAGTGCTTGCAGTTGCGGACGATTTGCTTGATGCGCGTGCCGACTCCTGGCCACCAGCACGCTGCGTTCGCTCTCTCACGGCACTTTACGATGCCGAGATGACCGTCATGGATCCTTGCTAGGATTTCATCTCTCATGGACGCTGGTAATCACGATGCGGCTGCCTCTGGTGAGCAGGCCGTTGTTCTCGCTGAGTTCGCCGCGGACTTCGAAGAGATCACGCAGTCCTTCCTCAACATCTGACGCGTACACTGGCCATCCTTCTCGCACGTAGTGTAATGCTGCTTGGATCAAACTGTCTTTCTTGGTTTCTTCTGCCAGTTCTTTCAGTTTCTTGTCCGGCATGTGGTAGGACCAGGACAGGTTCACGCTGTCGACGTAGTCTGCCACGTCTTCGATGAGTAGCTCCACTCTGCTCACATCTTCTTCTTTGTACTTCTGTGGGCTGCGAGAAAGAGTGTCTGCCACGACGAGCTGCTTTCCCGGCACGTACTCTGCGATGGGGTTGAATCTCATGAGTCGCATGAGCATTCTCTGACATCTGACTGGGGTATCCTCAAGGTTCTTGTAGTTGATGATGGGGACGAGAGGCTTGTGATCCGTCTCTAGCTTGAAACTGGACAGGCCAACCAGGTAGCGGCTGAACTTCTCACAGGCGTAGACAGCTGCGAGAGTTTCCTTCTCGATTTGTGCGTACCTGCGCTCAGTGGGTGTCAAGGTACGTGAACAGTACGCTACCGGCTTGAGGATTCCGTCAGGGTATTGCTGTAGCAGGACTCCACCTACTCCATAGCTGCTTGCATCTGCACTCACTGTTGTGGGCTTTCTTGGGTCGTAGAAGGCAAGTGTGGGTGTTGACGTCAGCATCTTCTTCACCTCACTCATGGCTTTGATCTGCGCTGGCCCCCATGACCAGGCTCTGTCGTTCTCCAAAAGTTCTGTCACTGGCCGCAGTACTGTCGACAGGTTCGGCAAGTATCGGCCCAGAAAGTTGATCATGCCCAGAACTCTCCTCAACTCCGTCACGTTGGTGGGGTCTGGCATGTTGGTGATGGCTTCAACCTTGGTCGGATCTGGAGAGACTCCGTTCTTGCTGATGCGATGCCCAAGAAACTCGATCTCTTGCTTTCTCAGCTCGCACTTGTCTGGGTTGAGCTTGAGGTTGACACTGGCTAGTTTCTTCATGACGCCGCCCAGGTGGCGCTCATGGGACAGCTCGTCTTCGCTGTAGACGAGGATATCGTCGAAGAAGCAGACGACGTTGCTCTGATCCTTCAAGATGTTTTCGACTGTGCGTTGAAAAATCTCAGGCGCTGAGGATATTCCGAAAGGGAGTCTCTTGTAGAAATATCTCCCGGATGTTGGGGTTATGAACGTGGTGAGCTTCGCTGTCGAAGGGTCGAGAGGCAACTGCCAGAAGCCTGAAGTCGCGTCGAGCTTGCTGAAGAACGCTGACCCCGATAGCTTGTGCAGAATGTCGTCGAGGGTTGGAAGGATGTACCTCTCCCGCTTCACAGCCAGATTGAGCTTCTTGAAATCTGTGCAAATCCTCACGTCGCCGGACTTTTTCAGTACTGGTACGATGGGAGCGCACCAGTCTGTAGGTTCAGTCACTGCTTCTATGATGCCTTTGGCTTCCATCCTGGCCAACTCTTTGTTGACTTTCTCCAACAGTGGTATTGGTATTCTGCGCGCTGTGTGTAGGCTGTAAGGTTGTACATCGTCTCTCAGCAATATTTTCACTGGGGTGCAGTCGACTGGTTTCTCATCCAGTGCACCGAAGGGTAGCCTGTCGATGGTGTCGATTCTTTTTACGAGACCCATCCTTGTTGACGCTTCTCGGCTGAGAAGATTGTCGGTCTTCGAATTCACGACAAAGATCCGAAGTGGGAATGGCTTATCGTGGACTCTGGTGACTGCTTCGAACTGTCCCAGGCACTCCATCACGCCGCCAGCGCTGCGCAGAATCGTGTTAGATTTCCGTAGCTGCGGTCGTGGACTCATGTTGTTGTACTGGGCTGCCGAAATGACGCTCACATCTGCCCCTGTGTCGATCTTGAACGTGATTTTGCTGTTTTCAACTGTCAAGACTGTAGTCCACGGTGGTTCGTTGTTGGTCCCACTGTTCACTGGCCCAATGAAGATTTCTTCTTGTGTCACTCTGTGTACTTCGTCCTCTTCTTCTCCTCCTCTTTCTTCATACTGGTAGTCGTAGTGGTGCTCTTCCACTGAGTGCATCGATTTGCTTCTGCATACTGCTGCGAAGTGGTTTGGCTTTGAACAATTTCTGCACCTTTTCCCTGTGCAGGACAGATCTCTGTGTTGCTATGGTGACGACCACATCTTGAGCATGATGATGAGTAACCTCCTCTCCCTCTCTGCGAGAAGTGATTTCCACGGCCGCGTGGACTGCCACTGGTATGCTGGTTCTGCTGACCGCCGCCCCTATGGCCAGAGCCGCCGCTCTGTGGATGATGACTGCCGGATCTGTCACCTCGATTACTGTTGTAACCGCTGCGCCTACCGCCTCTGTGATGGCCCCCACTGGCCCCTCTGCAGCTGTGGACTGCATCGATCGTCTGGCGTTGCTCTGTTAGCTGTGTCTTTACTTGTTCATATTGTCGTGCTGCAGTGATGGCATCTTGAAGTGTCAGTGTCGGTGTCAGTTGGAGCTTTTCTGAGAGCTCGCGATCAAGAACTCCAAGGACAAGACGATCTCGGATTGCTTCGTCTTTGTTCTGTATCTGTGCTAGATTTGCCAGATCGTACAATTCTCTCACGTAGGCTTCTATGGTTTCCCCCTGCTTCTGGTTGCATGAGTGGAACCTGGCTCTTTCATGAATGACATTTACTCGCGGAATGAAGTAGCCATCAAATTTCTCCAGAATAGTCGCGTAGACTTTTCCTTCTTCTTCCGACAGTTGAAAAGACGTCAGAATCTTCTCTGCCTCTGCACCCATAACGTAGATAAGAGTACTTATCTGGATTTCCGCGTCTTCTTTGTGCAGCTTTGAAGCCGTGAAGAATCGCTGGAAACGTTGCTTCCACTCGGGCCATGCTGTAGGATTGCTGAAGTCGAAGTTTTCTGGAGGCTTGAACGGACCCATCTTCACCGTTTCTTCTTAGACCAGTACAACGTGAAACCGGTTCTAGAAAATTCCGCAGCGAGATTAGGATCTCAGTTCGTTCAGCACGCGTACAGTTCACCGCTGTTGCGTTTACCGCTGCCACCATGTTGTGTTCCGAGCGTTGTACTTCTTCAATCAATAAAGACTGGAGGCTTGTTAGTATTTCAACTTTGAGAATTTACTACTTCTTCTTACAGTTTAATCCCGCGTGCGTAGGACTCGACATATGGCGCCCGACAATCCTCCCGGCGCATGCGCGCATAATGCGTAGACAAAACCAAGTGATAAACTCGTAGGCGAAACCAAGTGATAAACATGATAACACGTCAGATACATTTTTCTTTCTAAGGCAATGTCCGTGAGGAAGAAAACACGTTTCGTTGACTTTCGCAAGCCCGATGCCTGTCGATTTTACCTCAACAAAATTGAGGTGATCGGCGGGCTCAATCCATACCAGCTGACGCTCCCTGTGGGTTAGGGGGGGTAAGAATTGACCCACCGCGTCTCCCTTCGCGATTCGTAAGAGGCGAATAACTAGGTACATCGTGACTTAATATGATCTGACTCGGAACTATTCTAGTGGTTTTTGTGCTCGGTTGACTTACGTAGCCTACAAAGGCTGATAAGCCGTAAAACTCCATCATCCATCCACCCACCCACCCATCCATCCCAGCTGACGAAGGACCAACTTGATCCGGAATTGAGGAACACTCCGCCAACGAGCGCCATGGACATATTTAATTGTTGTACCCGGACAATCGGCGTACACATTGGAAGAGTTAAAGAATGATATGTCTTTGGAAGTATATTGATTCTTCGTAGAAGGATTCGTGGGAGATACCTGCTGATTCTCGGAGGGTGTTTGTCTCGAAAGGTCAGATCTATTCTGTAAATCCTCTTGTTCCATCCTCTTTGTCTAGCTTCGGTCACCCTTTGCACAATCGGATCTTGATTGGTTTTCTCTGATGGTATAAAGTGGTAGGAGCGTTTGACTCCTCTTAATTTGTCTTTTTGTTGGTTGCTAAAACAATTTTTCACGCAGCAAGAAGTCGGCATGGTTGCACGTCTCCCGTAGCACAGCTTAGCAGACAGCGGTCGCCTCCTACCAACGTGGCTGAAAGCACGTGGCTTCTACAAATAACTCCGGAAGTGACGACAACGCGTCTTCGGCCAAACTAAACAAGTCGCTCTGCCCTAAGTACCTTAACCCCTGTAACGGCGATTTCAGGGTTGAACTCTGCAAACGCGCACGTAGACGATATTATAATCTGCTCTCTAGAGAATGAAGGAATGAAGGAATGAATGAATGAATGGATGGATTGGTTGTTATTGTTACTTTATCAGCCATTTAAAGGAATGCAAGGCCTCTGACCACGAAAATCACAAGCTGGATGGAGCAAGAGCAAATTAAGTCACCATTTAGCCTCTATAGAGTAGTTTAGAGTAATCGCTAATGAAGTCACGTTGTCCCAATTTACTCGCCTCTAATCGCGTAGAGAGAAGTGGTAAGTAAATTTTTACCCCCAGTCCACAGGGGTTGTCATATCCTAGACCGTAGAGTATCCTAAAATGTAGAGCGTGACCTACTTGCATATTATTCATGACGTTCACATGTCAAATCTTGTGATTGAACAATGCTCCGCAGAGATGACTTTCCCCCGCCTACTCTTATTATCTTAACTGTGATTTGCCGGTAATAACGGTGAGCGTTTTATGAAATCTGGGACCCAAAGATTTTTGTCTTTGCTGCGTGTGATTACACAAACATTTCTAGAGGAAAGTACCATTTGATCGGGTATTAAGGTGAAAGAAAACGATGAAAACTCATATTTCGTCATGTTAATAATATGCAAGTAGGTCACGCTCTACGATTTATGATACTCTACGGTCTAGGTTATGACAATAGCAAAAACACGCTAATCACTCTGGTCATGCTTGTTTTTTGTGTGAATTCGGATTTCATAAACACCGTGTACAACAAGTGCAGTGTAGTAAAACAAACTCTCGATACGAACTCTGAGAAACAAATTACGGGGGAAGAAATGCTACAGATGGAGGAGAGCCTCTTACCAGTACTGCACCGCACGACACACCAGATTCCCGGGGGAGAAAAAATAATATGGAGCTGTGGCATTGTGGGATGTGCAGTTGAAGCGGTCACGAGTTTCTCGTGCAGTTTTTCGCGCCAGAATTTCGTGGTGCTCGTGTTTTTCATGCATGTACCAGACCCTCTAATAGCTACTGACAACTTGAACCCAAGCTGTGGTGGTGTGCACGATGGCGCTTTTAATTAAAATTTGCAAAGAACGAATGATTGAATGTATGAATTAATAAATGAATGAAGGATCGATTGATTGACTGATCGATTTTTAGGCAGACCTATGAACCTTCAAAGATCATGTAACTCTGTAAGGCCATTGATCACTAAATCACTGGAGTCTAAATTTAGAGTAAGAGCAGGCAAAGCCACGATTTTCAAAGTCATTCGGAATTGCTTAAGGAGACCAAGCCATGGGGGAAACGTGTGCAATGCGGTTGTGTGAAGCTATAGTCTCATACACGTAACATTATTCAGAAAGCATTGTTTTGGCATCCACCTGAAGTAACTGCTGCATTTCTCTTAGTTGTTTTTCACATTTTGTTTTGAAAAGACCATTCGCCTTTTTACTCCCTGTAACGAATGCGTTTCACACGGGATGTATGCTGCAGAAGAGGTTATCAGTGTGGATAGATCTGCCTAACGTGATATGACGTAAATTCTACGTTTTCTACACGTTGCAAAACATCAAGGGTTAGCAATCGCCTCTGTGTATTGAAATACATTCAACTCGAGCAAAGTTTTCCTACGATGTCATAGATCCTGATGGTAAGGTCGATGAGTAACTTCAAAGGAAAACAGTGATAGTGCTGAGAAATTGTATGAACAGAGATATGCAAAATTCATCATGCAAGTCATTTCGAATTGACAAAATAAAAAGAAAAGTCACCCCCCAAAAAAGTCAATTGTGTGTGACGAACTTCAAAGAGGGGATTCCTACGTTTGTCGGTGAGCAAATTCATTTCTTCAGACCTTTAACATTCAAATAACATACTGAATACTGACAAATTGAAATATGTGTCTCTGGAGAATGTACCCTGATAACCGGTCATGCATGCTCCCTGGTCATTAATACGTTACAAAGGTTAGTAGCCAATTAATAACTGTCTGCTTATGGATACACATTGCCTCAAATAACTCTCGAAGTTATATAAAGAATGTCAGGTAATTTTCAAGTTCGGGACTGTTGTGTCTAACTGTTCCCTATGCATTCCCATACCACTTAAGCTGCTGGATTCAAACTTGACACACAATCTAGGTGCCACAAGGAAGGTTATATAGGTCCTCTGCCTGTGTGGTAGCGAGATCAGGGGTGGGTTTTTTTCTCTCCAGGTTTTTAAATTAGCATTGGCGTTGGGCCACCCATTACCAGCCCTTGCTTGAGAGGAGTTTGGCCCAGAAGGGAGTGGTAACACGTGGTAGAGATAAGAATGGTGAGGGGCAGTGAGAGGTGTGCTTATAGTCCCTCTCAATCTCTCGATGAAAACAACCCTTATCCATCTCTGCACAATCCTGCTGAAAAGGCTTTTGGTCTGGGAAGAGAAGAGAGGTGTGGTCAAGTGTAGTAAAGAAAAGGATACTTAAAGCAATAATAACTCCTGTCCATCTCTGCACTTAAAACACGTTCACACTGATGAAGCTTTTGGTCTGGGAGGAGGAGTGGAAGGTGGGGGGTGAGGGTGGGTGGGGAGGAGGTAGCTGCTACCAAGCAAAATGTATAAGCAAAAGTTAATCTTTCCATCTCTGCCTACATACAACACTTAGAATTATGTCACTCACTTTTTGTGCCTTTTTGGAGGAGGAGGAGGAGATGGAGGAGGAGGAGGAGGAGGAGATGGAGGAGGAGGAGAAGGAGGAGGAGAAGGAGGAGGAGGAGTAAAAGAGATAAAAGAAGTAGAAGGAGGAGGAGCAAAAGGAGTAGGAAAAGTAAAATGAGGAGTAGGAGTAAAAGGAGGAGTAGAAGTAAAAAGAGGAGGAGGAGGAGTAAAAGTAAGAGGAGAAGGAGGAGGAGGAGTAAAAGTAAGAGGAGGAGGAGGAGGAGGAGTAAAAGTAAGAGGAGAAGGAGGAGGAGTAAAGGTAGGAGGAGGAGGAGGAGGAAGAGGAGGAGGAGGAGGAGGAGGAGGAGGAGGAGTAAAGGAGGAGGAGGAGGAGGAGGAGGAGGAGGAGGAGGAGAAGAGGAGATGGGGAGGAGGAGGAGGAGGAGAGAGGAGGAGGAGGAGGAGGAGGAGGAGGAGGAGGAGTAAAAGAGATAAAAGAAGTAGAAGGAGAAGGAGTGAAAGAAGTAGAAGGAGAAGGAGTGAAAGGAGTAGGAAAAGTAAAAAAAGGAGTAGGAGTAAAAGGATGAGTAGGAGTAAAAGGAGGAGGAGGAGTAAAAGTAAGAGGAGAAGGAGGATGAGGAGTAAAAGTAAGAGGAGAAGGAGGAGGAGGAGTAAAAGTAAGAGGAGAAGGAGGAGGAGGAGGAGGAGTAAGGGTAAGAGGAGAAGGAGGAGAAGGAGGAGGAGGAGGAGAAGGAGGAGGAAGAGGAGGAGAGGAGAGGAGGGAGGGGAGGAGGAGGAGGAGGAGGAGGAGGAGTAAGAGGAGTAAGAGTAGAGAGGAGTAAGAGGAGGAGGATGGGGAGGAGGAGGAGGAAGAGGAGGAGGAGGAGGAGGGGGAGGAGGAGGAGGAGGAGGAGGAGAGGAGGAGGAGGAGGAGGAGGAGAGGAGGGAGGAGGAGGAGGAGGAGGAGGAGGAGAGGAGGAGGAGGAGGAAGAGGAGGAGGAGGAGGAGGAGGAGGAAGAGGGGGGAGGGGAGGGCAAGGGAGGAGGAGGAGGAGGAAGAGGGGAGGAGGAGGAGGAGGGGGAGGGGGAGGAGGAGGAGGAGGAGGAGGAGGAGAGGAGGAGGGAGGAGGAGGAGGAGGAGGAGGAGGAGGAGGAGGGAGGAGGAGGAGGAGGAGGAAGAGAAGGAGGAGTATGAGGAGGAAGAGTAAAAGGAGGAAGAGTAAAAGGAGGAGGAGGAAACGGAGGAGGAGTAAAAGGAGGAGGAGTAAAATGATGATGATGATGATGATGATGATGATGATGATGAGGAGGAGGAGAGGAGGAGGAGGAGGAGGAGGAGGAGGAGTAAAAGGAGGAGGAGGAGGAGGAGGAGGAGTAGTAAAGTAAGAGGAGAAGGAGGAGGAGGAGGAGTAAAGGTAAGAGGAGGAGGAGGAGGAGGAGGAGGAGGAGGAGGAGGAGGAGGAGGAGGAGGAGGAGGAGGAGGAGGAGGAGTAAGAGGAGTAAGAGGAGTAAGAGGAGTAAGAGGAGGAGGAGGAGGGGGGAGGAGGAGGAGGAGGAGGAGGAGGAGGAGGAGGAGGAGGAGGAGGAGGAGGAGGAGGAGGAGGAGGAGGAGGAGGAGGAGGAGGAGGAGGAGGAGCAGGGGCAGGTGGAGGTGGAGCAGGTGAAGAAGGAGCAGGTGGAGGAGGAGCAGGAGCAGGAGGAGGAGGAGCAGGAGAAGGAGCAGGAGGAGGAGGAGCAGGTGCAGGAGCAAAGGAGGAGGAGCAGGAGCAGGAACAGGAGCAGGAGGGAGGGGGTCAGCGACGACATAGTCATCGACGAAATCAACAACAACAGAACTACTGTAAGTCTCATTAGCTAAAGAGATCTCGATTTATTCTCTGAATGTAAATATACAAAACATAATAACTTTCTGGAGCGTTTTAATATGGACAGACTCGAACGAAGAGGTTGCTATGCTAGGAGTATAGACAGGGCTGAGGGATGGAGCAGGCGGAATAAAAGGCAGGGAAGGGGTGGGGAGGGCAGGGGAGGGAAATCGAGGATGGGGGTGGGAGTTGTGATAAGGAAATCCAGATGAGACTGGGTCTAGGGGGCGAGAGAAACAACAGGGAGGGATGGGTAAGAAGAAATAATTTGAATGGTGATAGTGTGGGTGGGGGTGGGGATATGAGGACAAGTAAGGGAGAGGTTGAAAATAATAAGGTGGGAGAAAGGGGAGCTAAATATTACTACACACAAAACAAGAAGTAAGGGGGAGTGGATGGGGTTAGGGTGAAGGTCTCTAGCACCGGAAGTTAAGGGGACAAGGGAGACTACCGGAGTAATGCCCTGCAAAGAGTCATAATGACGTCATTTCTAGCGCAGAGACGCTACTAGAAAGCGGTCGTTCCAGCACTTTTATGCCACTCGGTCACACTCGAGAAAAGTCTCTCGAAACCAAGGACAAGGAAAAAACAAACAAAAACACAAAAAAATGTTCACAGAACTAAGCTTGGGCCTAGAAAGCGGTCATGTGACCCGAAGTCTGTCGTCAGCCTGAGCTTGTGACGTCAGCAGGTCGGTAGCGAGGCGGGTCGATATACACAATACTTGAAGCGACAGTCGCGCTCCTCCAAGCTGGTATTGTACATGTGGCTATAGTGCACAGAATATCTATCTAGGTATGGGCTTACATTGCGAGTAAATTTGTACATGTAAAAATAATATTCATCTGATATTAATAACTTACAAGTCATTAACACGGTGAATATTTGCTAGGCAGTGTTGAGGCGACGTTGCTGACCAAGTCGCCATGATGGACTGAGAATCATGGGTAACTGACATCCTGAAGTGATGGGGCGGAAGTCAGGGCTCCAGGCGGTAGTGACATCACAGATCGCGTGGCACGTGGCGGGAGTGAGAGCACGTGCGCAAGGCCGGGGAGCCCAGGGCCTTAGAGTAGCACCAAAATGTCCTGACAGGGGATGGACACTGGATGGACAGCGGCCCAGGGGTACCAGGCCAAACTGACCAACAGGTCGTCGGACAGGCGAGCAGGTTCGGTGATGACGTCATTGGTCTCCAAGTCTGAACGGAACTATACTCCGCACTGGCCAGTCGCATCACTCTGCTGGGAGGAAGGGTCGACTGGCCTCTGTGACGTCACACAATGACGCCACAACAACAACAAACCATGGGGGAAAGCAGTGCGCAAGTCACAGGGAAACGCGTCTCCGGCGC
>JAWQFJ010016780.1:70000-72500 GCA_034096865.1 Theodoxus fluviatilis | reverse complement strand
GGGGGCCTGGCATGCCGGGCAATCCCATGAAGCCCCTCTCTCCAGGGGGTCCCGGCGGTCCTCTCTCTCCTGCGCAGAAAGATCACGTGATCCGCAAACTATGGTGGCGTGATCTGGCACCCGGACATTATAATCCCTGGACTGAGCTTCTACTTCTAGAGCAGGCTTCGAGAGCCCGACAGTCAGGGGATACAGTAATGAAGGAGACATTGAGTGGAACCGACTATAAGTTGCACTGTGGTATATAATTGCAATAGCTTTCTTCTAACCCATATCTACTGTATACTCGCAAATCAGTTTAAGGGTTTTTACCTTCAGTAACCTCAGAGCAACGCCTGGTTTCAAGTGCAACAAGTGGCATGCAGACATGCCTCATGTATAAATACCTGGCCGGCCGCTCTGTACATCTATTTGAGCTGCCTTAGAAGTGTGCGTCACCACGCGTTTCATTGCTACAGTATATTTTTTAAGAGACGTATCATTTCATAGAGGTGAGGAACCAACTTGTGGGCCATTTGTCTAGAATGCAAAACGACAGCGTGTCATCTCTGTGTGCATTGTGACAGCTTTTAATAAAATCCACGAGGATTATCATGAAGAAACGCGACGGATGTGTAGCCACAGTATAGTGTCCGCTGGCTCGATCTTCTTTATACTATGCATGGTATTTTACTCCCTTGTGAATAGTAACAATAAGTGCAGTGTCAATTCAAATGATGTTCTCAGGTGCATGTCATTATGCGGTAAACTAAACTGTTGGGGTAATATACAGTAACACTGTATGCTGTGCTGTGTTTTAAATGCATTACAGTCCCTCATGTCGAAATGTTTTCCATCGGGTTAATGCCAGTGTGAGTTTGGCATGTCCAGTATAGAAAAGTGACACTGAGGTTGGGTGGTGAGTGACGTCTCTATGGTGTGTATGTACCCTTTATACATTTGATGTGTCAAATACTGGTGGACGTCTCCATGGGTTTGTGACTGCGTGTGACATGTAACAGTCAGCAGCCAGTGTTTCTAACGGTGTGAAAACTAAGGGTAGGTGACATGCTCTCTGCGGCTATGAGTTAAACCAGTTTCAGGTGAGAGGTGCGTCTGTTGCAGATGAATGGTGTTTAAGATATGGGTATGTAGACTCACCCTGCAGACCCATGTTTCCAGGGGTGCCGGGTCTGCCAGGCTTGCCCACACCTGCAGGCCCAGGGGGGCCGTGCAGTGAAGCAATCAGGTCCTCTAGGTGATCTGCAACACAGTCATTGGCATTGCATCTCATGGAGGCAAAGAATATCTGAGGTGCGCCATCCCATACTTGTCTCATTTTATAGGAGAACTCCGGTGCAGTGTCATGAACACACTGTCATCACTAAATCAACAAAGACGCAATACCATCACTATGTCAACAAAGGCGCAATGTCATCACTATGGCAACACAGACGCAATGTCATCACTATGGCAACGAAGACGCACTGTCAATACATGTATTTTGGCAACTTACACACATAGTCATTACACACAACAAGCTCAAAAGCGGTGGTACTTCACGTTTGTCTCAGCCGATGTTAAATACAGTAGTGTCACCATTCACACACACACACACACACACACACACACACACACACACACACACACACACACACACACACACACACACACACACACACACACACACACACACACACACACGAACGATCTCTCTCTCTTTCTCTCTCTCTCTCTCTCTATCTCTCTCTCTCTCTCTCTCTCTCTCTCACACACACACACACACACACCACACACACACACACACAAACACACACACACACACACACACACACACACACACACACACACACACACAGACTCAGCAATAAATTCAAGTACAACGCTCTCTTATTCTGGCCTCATTTTGGTTACAAGCACAAACTAGAACACAGCTAATAGCTCGTCTTACAGTTCTTGTCGACAGACGCAGGTTAAAGCAACCGACTTTCGAAGCATCTGTGAATCTTGTTGGAGTGTAGGTCGCAAATTACCGTAAATATTTACCAGAATTTCGAAGCGTGGCCTGTTCTTTGGCGTGGCTCTCTGGCGCCTTAACCTTGGTAACATACTCAAGCTCTGGCGCCTTAACCTTGGCAACATACTCAAGCTCTGGCGCCTTATCCTTGGTAACATACTCAAGCACTGGCGCCTTATCCCTGGCAACATACTCGAGCTCTGGCGCCCTAACCTTGGCAACATACTCAAGCTCTGGCGCCTTATCCCTGGCAACATACTCGAGCTCTGGCGCCCTAACCTTGGCAACATACTCAAGCTCTGGCGCCTTATCCTTGGTAACATACTCAAGCTCAACGCGAGAAGGTGCGGCAAGCCTTACACCCAAGAAAATGTGATTGTGCATGAAAAAGTAGTACAAAGTAGGAAAATACTTTTCGATAAAACACTGAGTAATGTTATCAACGCACTAAGTCATGCATACATTTTCCTGAGCTTTACATCACCGTAATAAACAGCAACATGT
>JAWQFJ010016780.1:65000-67500 GCA_034096865.1 Theodoxus fluviatilis | reverse complement strand
TTCGCCTAATGTTGCGTTTCGCCTAATGTTTCATTACTCTCGAATATCGCCCTTCGTTTTGTCTGCACGAATATCGCCTAATGTTTCATTACTCTCGAATATCAATTCTTGCTTTTTTTTTCCTGCGAGGGGAAATCTGCTCATGTCCGATTAACATTCCTCGACGCTTGCTCGTATGTTATTTTTGTGAATGAACTGAGGATGCTACATGTTGTGAAAATTTTCTTTGTGTGTTTTTTAACATGTCATTCAATTACTGTGTATATTTCTGTGGGCATGCGATTTTATATGATGTTATTAATGTTAAAAATAAAGTAACACATTGCAAATTAAAACGTGTTGGGATTTGATTGTGTGTGTTGCAAGGTCACACTCTCCCTTAGGCGAAACTTGATTTTAGGCGAAACGACCCCCTATGACAACATGTAGGCTAACCGAATTCAAGCGAACTGAAATTAGGCGAAACGAATTTAGGCCAATCGTGGTGCACCGGATAGATCTACAGTTGGAAATAGATTTACCGGAAGTCCAGGCATTCCCGGCATGCCTGGCTGGCCTCGCAGGCCACGAGGTCCCGTGGGGCCCGGTGGCCCCGGAAGTCCGGGCACTCCTGGCGTTCCCTGTGCTCCTTGGGGTCCGCGCTCCCCTGCAGCACCTCGCTCCCCTGGCTGCAGCAGGTGTGTAAGAGGTGGCGTGTGCAGTGAAAGCAGTGACATGTGTGATGTTTGCAGTCAGGTGTGAAATGTCAAATATGAGCAATGAGGTGTGAGATGCGGAATGTGAGCAGTGAGCTGAAATGTGAGCAGTGTGGTGTTAGATGCGGAATGTGAGTAGTGCGGTGTAAGCAGTAAAATAAGAGCATTGGGGTGTGAGCAGTAAAATGTGAACAGTGAGGTCTGATGTGAAAGGAGTCAGCCATGAGGTGTGAAATGTGAAATGTGAGCAATATGGTGTGGGGTGAGAGGTGTTGGCGATGAGATGTCAGTGATGAGATGTGACCAGTGCAGTGTAGGTAACGAGATTTGAGGAGTGTGGTGTGAGAGGAGTTGGCAATGAGATGTCAGTGATGAGATGTGAGCAGTGCAGTGTAGGTAACGAGATTTGAGGGGTGTGGTGTGAGAAATGTGTTGTAAGGCGTGTGATGAGGTGAAAGCAGAACATTAATGTATGCAGTAAGACAGGCACCAAAGCAGATAAGCACTGCATGTGTGTGTGTGTGTGTGTGTGTGTATGTGTGTGTGTGTGTGTGTGTGTGTGTTTGTGTGCGTGTGGTGTGGTGTGTGTGTGTGTGTGTGTGTGTGTGTGAGAGAGAGAGAGAGAGAGAGAGAGAGAGAGAGAGACAGTGTGTGTTTGTGTGTGTGTGCGTGTGTGAGTGTGTGTGTGTGTGTGTGTTCGTGTGTGTGTGTGTGTGTGTGTGTGTGTGTGAGTGTTTTGTGTGTGTGTTTTGTGTGTGTGTGTGTGTGTTTTTGTATGTGTGTGTTTGAGTGTTTTGTGTGTATGTGTATGTGTGTGTTTGAGTGAGTGAGAAAGAGAGAGAGAGAGAGAGAGAGAGAGAGAGAGAGAGAGAGAGAAAGAGAGAGAGAGAGTTAGAGTACACATTTTGATACACTACGGCTGACATTTATCCAATTGAATGACAGAGAGGATAGATCCATTTTCATCCGGTTCAAATAAAGCGACGATATGGATATTGCGTGTACAGCTCAGGACTGATGGGTGAATCCAGCAGCTGATCATTAGAATAAAAAGAAGATGACGTCTAATCAGTGACGTGTTACTTACCATTCCCGTTGAACCAGTCGCCCCGCTAGGACCCTGCAAGAGTAAGCATCAGCATGGCACTATATTGTTTTCTTTTTTAAATCCTTTGCGCTACATTTGCACCGCAAAAGTTATTAATTATAGAAACAGGTTCAAAGTGTTAAATTTTCAATAAAGAAAGGCAACAAAATAATGAAGCATTAATTTTGTAGATTAGATGTTAATGGTAATCAAAAGATCAAAATACAGTGTATGTGTTATTTCATCACGTAAGAAAGTCATCTCACAGAAAATTTGAAGAAAAAGTTTTTCACGCCATTGAAGAATAGGAGGAATTGTTACTTTTTATAAGAAGATAATTATTTGTTTTCAGGCCAGAAGGCATTCAAAATCATCGGATTGTTAGAATGAAGTAGAAAATTACATTACGTTAAAAAGAAGAATAATGAAAAGAAGAAAACCTTGATTTTTCGCGCATAGCAGCATGCAAGCTAGTAAATAGCGTAGCATCGCCTATGCGGGAAAATGGTGTCAAGGCCAGCATCTCCCCTGGAGATGCGGAAAGGTGAGCGATAACAAACAACGGCAGCAGACCGTACATCAAGGAAACAGAGAGTGTGGCAAACAGCAACTGCCCTCTCGTTCTCTTGCAACTAGCTTGGCAGAGAGAGAGAGAGAGAGAGAGAGAGAGAGAGAGAGAGAGAGAGAGAGACAGACAGACAGACAGAGACAGACAGAC
>JAWQFJ010016780.1:47500-57500 GCA_034096865.1 Theodoxus fluviatilis | reverse complement strand
TTGCAACGGCATATGATTCACTCAATGGACTGTGCTATGCTGATTGAGGCAACGTTTGTAAGAAGCAATTTCAAAGTAAGTTTAAATAAAGTAAATTCTCTTTTCTGCCAAAGTGAGACGCAAACCCAGGACCCAGGGTAAGGATTTCAGAAACAATTCACACCCTGGCTCTTGTGAGGTCCGTGCACCCTCTTGTTAAGGGAGGAACGGCAGACAAGACGAGAGAGACCACTGCCACCATGGTCTTGGGTTGGTCCAGGCCACTACCATTTGACCTCAGACCAGCCAGTAGCTCCTGTACCCATGGGTAAATAAAGTGCTGGAAAGCAGCTACAAATTGTCTCATGCCTGCGCCCTTCTACCATCAAGCCTCGAGCTCCTCACCACTCGAACCTTACCACCAGCTCTTATCTACATCTTGACATTAAGGAGGAAAATACAGCGATATGGAAGGGCCTGTGTAAAAATAGGAGCAAGATGCCATTAATAGCAGTAGTAAGAGGGTGCGAACAGTAGTAAAGAAAGGAGGTAACTGGTAAAGAGGGGAGGGCGATGGTGAAGACACGGAGGCAGTGGAAATGAGGAGAAGGCAATGGAAAAGAGGGAGATGCGAGTGCAGGCAAGAGTAAGAAGTTGAGAGCATTAAGCCGGAAGAGCCAAGGAAGCACATGAAGGAGGGGGGAAGGGGGGGGGGGGGAGGGACGCATGGAGAAAGAGGAAAAAAGAGGCAAAAAAGGAGGCATTGGGGGGGGGGGTTCCAAGGGAGAGGAGCGGAATTAAATGGCTTGCACGGCAAAGAGGGGATATCAACGAAAATTAAGTAATGGGTGTAGGAAATTCTCAAGCTAAAGCGGAAGGGGGCTGGGGGGTTGGACGGAAGACGAGAAGGTGGAGGAGTGGGGATTGTGGTTGTGGATACGGACGGGGTTCAAATCTTGAGAACTTGAGGTCAGATAGGGGCTGTTCTGGGATGAGAAAGCCACTGGAAAAGTGAGACATCGACAGAAAGCCATATGTCGCGCTCGACGTATCTAGTTCCACAGAGGTTGCTGGGGGCACCGGTCTTGTTTACAGAGAACGACTTTCCAGTCGAACCGGAGCTTCAGCTAGGCCAAGTGGGCTTAGGGAGGTCTGAACCGTTGCTGAAGCCAGTCTTGGCACAGGGTCCAAGGTCTGATCAACTCCGGAATATCGGCATCCCTCAACAAGGATTGGAGGGTAAAACAGGATTAGCAACACATGCTGGGTCGGAATGCTGCCATCTAGTCTTCGACAAAGTGCAGGGTCAAGGGTCACTGGGACAGACCAGATTCGCCGAGTGGGCAGTTGAACTGCTGTGCACATGACGAGAGGAAGAAGCTGTGCAGAAAATGAGATGAGGATCCATTAGTTCACCGTTGAGGCAAAATTTAGAAAATTCCGCTGTTGCCGTTGAAAAAACAACAACACATATCTGAAACCCTAACTGTGGTGCGTTGAGCAGATCTCATTGACAGGCACGGTTCCAGAGGGTCGTTGTGGGATCTGTCATGTGATCAGGTCATTAAGTCAACTATATTGTACATCTGTTGGATCTCCCTAAGTTAAGGAACGGTGGACTGTTTAAAATGTGTTGCAGAAGTCAGTTCCCCCTCCCCCCCCCTCCCTCTCCCCCCGAAACATATCGTTATTACTGGTGGATGACTGCATCAATTTCCACAAACACTTTTTTGCCTCAATTATGTTTTCAGGAGTACTAGACTTGGTGGTATGACGTCTCATACATGTATGCCAGACACCCGGGATCTTGTTCAACCTCATTCTCAGGCTTCTGACGGAAACTCTCTGGCACAGAAGTAGAGGGGAAATTTCCAGTGGCTGTCAAATTCCACTTTGAAGCTTCCCAAGCGTTCAGCTGTTCATTACCGTCGCGAACTTAAAAATTGGAGGTCCCCTTTACGAGAAACACTTGAACGCTTGCCTTGAAAACCTTCGCAGGGGAAAAATTTGTGCTGGTGAGGCAAAGATGCACTCTTGGCCTGGTTAATCCAAAAATAAGGACGCCTTTCATGTTTCCACAACGTGAGCGGTAATTTAGATTGGCGTAACTCAGGGCACAGCTGTTAATGCAAGACTGTACATGAAGCCATATTGGGAAAGGGGGATGGGGGTAGGAAGAGGGGTAGGGGGAAGAGGGAGGGGGAAAGGGAGGGGGCGAGAGCACAAGTGAAAACCAGACAGGAGGAAAGGACATGGGGAAACAGGGGAGAGGAATGGGCGGTTTGGGATAAAGAGCGATGAAAACGAAGAATGTGAGATTTCGGGAGAAACAGTCCTTTATGATTTCCACGAGTTTCGCTGGAAAGCAACTGCCGATTTCAAACGATAACAGAAGCGAAACAATTACGATTCATGTGACGATTCTTCCACCACGATGTAAGCTGTTTCGATAATTCAGACTAAGATTGTTCCCCTCCTCCGATATTCCACTATCCCCTCCCCTAACCCCCCTAACCCCCCAACCCTACCCCCGTTCCCCTCCTCCCATTCCATTTCCCCTCGCACTGACCCAGATGCAACAGAATCTTGCCACAACACACTCACTGATACATCTCCCTGATACATGTACAAGGCTAAAAGGATAAGCCACACCAGTCGCACTTCAAGACCTTTATGTTGGAGGCAGCTGCTCATTAGAGCGATCACCAGATGGTCTGTTCTGCTTTTCTTTGGTGTACCTACTCTATCCTTTCACACTCCCTTTGCCCGTTCCTACTTTTAAACACACAACCCACCCACCCCACCCCACCTCTCATCTCTCTCACATGTCCATTCCACCCCTGACAAGTTCTTGTCCGCTCGACCTCCCTTTCCACCCGCCTGTTTTCTCCTTCACTCGGGCAGTCAGCTAAAACTGAATGATGTCCTGGCAGCTGGGCATCCAGAGTTGTCAAAGGCAGCTAGCTTCCAGCACCGCCTGGTCCCAGAACTGTCCCTCCATCACTCCTCTCCCTTTGCATGACATTACTTTCATCTTAGCCTGAGAGACTCAAGCCTCATCCAAACACGCTCTCTACTCACACACACACACACACACACACACACACACACACACACGCACGCACACGTACACACACACACACGCACCCCTGACCAAAGCCTCCCCCCCCTACCCACCCACCCCCTTCAATGTGATTGAGGACCACAAAGCAGATCATAAGTCAGTTTTTGACTTTATTGTTATTTATATAATACTAAAGGCGAGAGTTTGAACCTTCAAATGGTATCAAAATCATGTTTGCATCTGGAAAATTCGCAAAGTTACACTTATTTCAATAAGCGCTGCAATGATGCGGAAAGTTGGATAAAACTGCTGCACAAAGGTAAGTACGGCGCTTCTGATCGACCTGGTTTCAAATTACGTTGACGTCAAGGAATCACTTTGTATTTTCACACGTACAGCATTACACAGAACATTTGACTGCTGAAAGAGATTAGAGGGAACGAGCTCTGTAGTGATGTATGATACACTGGTATGGACAGAAGGGAAAAGCCTTGGTTAAGCTAATTAAACCCTAATTCTCTTTTTGTTTTTGGGGAGGTGGGCTAATACAAGTGGTGGTTTTTTAAAAGATGAATATACATATATGTTGATTTGCATGGTACATCGACAATCGATTGATTCTAGAGGGGTAACGGAGGCAGAATACACCCGCAACGGAAAATGTACCAGGATGACCCCCCGAACTATGGTTGTGAATGACATACTTCATTCGTGCATTTCATTTTGAAAACATTAAATAACCATATTACTTCCGGGTCAAAGAACGGGCTCTCTACAAGTTTGCACATACAGTAATTGTATCTGGAGCAACAAGAGTCTTTGTGTGTGCGTGTTTTTTTTTAAAGGACTGCACGAATGTAGTTCTATAAATCAGTAACCGATCATGTGTAATTATCCGGTTTGTTCAGTTGTTTCACAGAGCGGAGAAGAGAATTGTGGAAGATCATGCAAATCTTTTCTACAATTTTATTCAAAAACATTTTCGTCAAAATTCTAAGTTTCTTCAATGCGTCATGCCTACCTTGCAAAAAAGTTTTGAGCCATTCACTAAATTTGTCAGAAAATTGGGATCAAACTGAACGTTTGGAACCTCTTATTTGATTGCCGTTTGGTTGGGATATCATCATTACAGTTTGAGAACACAATTTTACCATGAGGCACTGGTAATGTATCTCGGTATATTAGTCTTTCTCTATCTAGAAGCTGGGCTTTTATGTGATATTAAGATAATCAAATTACTGCATTTGATTACAACTCCTTCGGGAAAGAACCACACGGTCGTTTCAAAATTACAAACATGTTTGCAGCAAGCTCTTCATCCTGTTCCAGTCAACATACTGTTTTTCAGGTTAGGACGAAGAGGCAAAACATAATAAAATGGTCAAAACATAATAAAATGGTCAAAACATTATAAAATGGTCAAAACATTATAAAATGGTCAAAACATAATAAAATGGTGTGTTCTTTTCTGCTCCTCCCACCTCTACCCACCTTACTACTATTACCATTCCGCACAGTGCATTTCATCTCCATCCAGCGGCGTTTAGCTAAACCGATGCAGGTCTAGCACCACACCAAAAAAACCAACAACACAGAAGACAGGACTGAACGGAACTGCAGAATAATTCAGAAAAGGAGACATCTAGTGGAAATGTACTGAAGGAAAGACAGATGGTAAACAAGGAAAGATGGAAGAGGAAACGAACTAGAAGGAAGGAGAAAGGAGGCACCGGACCTGCAGAAAAGCGAAGTGGCGAGAAGACGTCAAGATGCGAGGAGATCCTCTGGCCTTTACACGGCTATGGAGTGATAGGTGTCTGTTAACGAGAAACGTGCATCTGCGACAGAGGGAAAAGTCTGCAGAGCGCTGGAGGAGAGGCTAGGGAGGCGCACGGGTGAGTGAGGATGGAAAGGGAAGGGTGGTTGGTGGTGTCCTTCAAGGCAGTTTAGAAGGAGCGAGAACATGGGGAAATGCTTAAGTGGGCCGTGACCTCAGAGAAAATTACCCTCGGCGCCCAGGGACGAAACTCTAGAGGAAATCGTGTGCGCGTACGAATATAAAATGGAGTAAAGCTCCGAGATAGGAGGTTTTATTTTCTTTCCAAGGGCAGACGTGGATGGATTGTATTTGTGATGTTTGGACGTGAAGGTGAATGTGTGTGTGTGTGTGTGTGTGTGTGTGTGTGTGTGTGTGTGTGTGTGTGTGTGTGTGTGTGTGTGTGTGTATGTGTGTGTGTGTGTATGTGTGTGTGTGTGTGTGTGTGTCTGTGTACATGTAGTTGTGTTTGTGTCTGTGTGTATATGTGTGTGTGTGTGTGTCTGTGTGTGTCTTTGTGTGTATGTGTGTGTGTCTATGTGTGTGTGTGTCTATGTGTGTGCGTGTCTATGTGTGTGTACATGTGTGGCTGTGTACATGTGTGTGTGTCTGTGTGTATGTGTGTCTGTGTACATGTGTGTTTTGTGTGTGTACATGTGTGTGTATCTATGTACATGTGTGCATGTCTGTGTGTGAGTGTGCATGTGTATGTGTGTGTCTGTGAGTGTCTGTGTGTGTGTCTATGTGTGTATATATGTGTGTGTGTCTGTGTGTCCGTGTGTGTGTGTGTGTGTGTGTGTGAGAGAGAGAGAGAGAGAGAGAGAGAGAGAGAGAGAGAGAGAGAGAGAGAGAAAGAGAGAGAGAGAGATGGTGGTGGGTGTGTACTTTTATGTTTGTATGTCTGTGCATGCGTGTGTGTGCGCACGTGCATATGTTCGTGCATATGTGTGTTTGCGTATTTTAATATATCGCAGTTCAGTGGAAGACACCATTATCGGTAAGATTTCAGATACTTCATTCAAACTGTAAGAACAAACACATGAGAGGTTTTATTTTTACATCAGTGACTGCATGTGAAGGCACCGGAAACAGACAATGCTGACTGAATTCTCTGAGCTAATGTCATGCCACAAAATACACAGAGAAGAACACGGGTGGAACAAAGATTGACAGGGTTGGGGAGAATGGCTGCAAGACCAGTCATGGAAGCCTCCATTTTGTCCCGCCCCAGTCACTACACAAACAACGAACGCTTGGATTCGCTGCTGACAATGATCCTCCTGTTTTGCACCCCACTGCCGATGCGGTTCTCTGCTACATCAGTGAAAACACGTGATCAAATCGCTCCCATCATTAGGTACATCTCCTCGAGCCAGTCATCATGTGACACATAATGGCCGAAACTGCTCGATTATTGGTTGAAAGTAGTGACGAGGGCGGTGTTAGGGAAGCCTCCACGTTGTCCGTCGGGTGAGCATGGGCGAGAACAGGTTAACCTAGAAGCCGGGAGTGATTTAGACTAAGGGGAAGCTGTGGCTTGACTTCAGGGAGTGGGGGTGGGGAGGATGGCAACAGAGGGTTGTGGTAGTGTACAGGGCAGCAGGCTTCCAGTTGGGAGAGAAGGAAGAAGACCTCGCTACGTGTGGAATGACTACTGGGAACTTTTGAACTGTGCTATGTCTGCCAGCAAAAAGTCGGAAAAGCTGGTTGAAAAGGGGGTGTAATAATGGAGTAAAGGAGAAACTGTTTTGGCATGATACGTACGTGAGGCAGTAAACTCGTTCCCTGAAACGGCAGCCGCCAAGTGGCGTGAGTTCGAGAGGAGGAAACGTGAGAGAAAAATGCAATGGCCTCGAGATTAACCCTTTGCTTGTGGAGAGCTGCACCACACAGCTCCTCATGATGTCAACTCAAGCTCAACTCCACAATTTTATCTGTACTACCCCATGAAATGTATGTAGCAATCTACCAGGTGGAGTCTTCTTGTCTGTGCTATATGTTTCGTAATCAAGCTTCTTCAGTGCACACCATTTTGAAAGTAAGTCCAGGATAGTTCAGTTTGCACTTTGTTGCGCCCATGCTGAGGAAGTAACATTCAGTTGTTGCTAGAAATAAAAAGGAAAGTTGCAAATACCCCAGACGCTGTGTAGTGACATGATGACACGACTAGTAAGCTGGCTTCTGATTATGTTTCTCCTAAGGCATGGGGCACGATTTAGATAGAAGACAGTATTAAGACTCATCTCAGACAGCTGAAAAACAAGCCAGCTTCCACGCGCCCAACTATTTGAAAATTCTTCCTCTGGAAGCTCCATCTTTTCTATGTGTAGGCATCGAAATGCCAATCTAGATAAAGTATCGTAGACGTTCCACCCCAATTTTCATAACCTCCATCAAAGTTGAGATATGTTTGAAATTGAATTATACAGATTTCACTGCAAGTCGTGCCTTATCTCCCAGGAGATAGGAACGACTAGCGAGCACGGTGCCTGATTCGCTTCAAATAGACACGGCTGTTTTGAGCAGTGACCCACTGCTGGGTCGGGCATACGGTGTCTTAGGTAATGAACGCCGTTTAACGTCATGCTTGTTATGTGGTGCACGCATTCAACTTCGTGACATGCAAGCAGACGGTTACACAATTAGATGTAGGTCACGGTAGACATGCTGTTCTCAACCAGTGTTGTGTCAGCAGCCAGGACATTCTGCCAACGGTGTGTGGTGTGGAAACGCTATTTTAGACACTGAGAGTTGTTTAAAGCATAAACTTTTCTTCCACGCTCCACAAACTGCTTATTTAGGAATTGCAATCCAATGAAGATATTTACTCCTGTCGAGGCCGATACATTATGCATTATGACAACAACAACAACAACTTGCATTTATGCTCGTGCTGTATTGAATCAAATGGAAAACTACAGCTTTGTCTAGAGTCACTCGTGTGTTCTCCAAGTGGTGTGCATACTGTAAACACACGGATGTAGAAGGCGTGGAAAGTGGTGTTTCAAACGGGTGCTTGTCCCATGTGAAAAGGAGAGCTAGGTACGCATGGGAGGACTACGTGTACTTACGGGTGTTCCGGGAATACCTGGAGGGCCCACAGGTCCAGGGGGTCCGGGGGGTCCCACAGAGCCTTGGGGCCCCTGCAACAGACAGCAGTCACGTGAAACGCGGAAACAAGCGCTGCAGAAATGCACGAGACAACACTACGAGAAATACGGAGACGCGCTACAGACTGTGTGATGTGAAACAGAAGCATGACGCATTTAGCGACGTGTGAACGAGGACGCGGCGAGGCAAGAAGCAAGAAATGAAACAGCAGTGAACAAGATCCAAGATTTGCGAGAAACATAGTGACATGAGACATGCAGTTATCTGAAGTAGTGTTTCATGATGCACAACCATATGTGAGACAGTTTCATGCAATTTGCAGCTGTATGTATGAAATTATTGCAAACAAAGCGTGCTGCAATGCATAGAACAGTGAAATGCGACACACACCAATGTGCGAATAGAAATATTAAACGCAGCAACATGTGACACGCAGCGACACATATCATGTAGCAATATATGAAACACAGTGAAACATTACATGTAGCAATGAATGAAATGCAGTGAAACGGTACATGTAGCAATACAGGAAATGCAGTAAAATATGGCATGTAGCTAGAAATGAAACGCATTGAAACGGTAATGTACCAATTCATGAAACGCAGTGAAACATGAAAACACACACATGCATAAAACCCAGTGAAACGGTACATGTAGCAATGAATGAAATGCAGTGAAACGGTACATGTAGCAATATATGAAACGCAGTGAAATATGGCATGTAGCAATGAATGAAATGCAGTGAAACGGTACATGTAGCAATACATGAAACGCATTGAAATATGGCATGTAGCAAGAAATGAAACGTAGTGAAACGGCACATATAGCAATTAATAAAACTCAGTAAAACATTAACTGTAGCTATGCATGAAACGCAGTGAAACATGAGATGTGGCAATGCGTGAAACGCAGTGAAATAGTACATTTGCAATGCGGGAAAAGTGGAAACGTGAATCACACCATTATGCTGAATGGAAATGCAATATTTAACAGAAAGATATGTGCAAAGTACAGCAGCGTCTCAAACACGATGACAGATGCTGTAAAGCAACACGCAACACTCAGAAATATGTGCACACATCAACACATTGAACGGTATGTAGCACGTACATGCATAAATACATGACGCAAAGGAATACATGGCACGCTGAAATACGCAACAGAGCAACGCGTAAAGCACTGCTACATGAAACTGAAAGGTGTGATTCAGAGCGTTAAATAAAACTGTGTGATACGCGATTCACTGCAATAAGCGACACGTAGGAGTACTTAAGTACACTTTTCAATTCTTTGAAACGGAATGTGATACAGCACAACATGTGACAAATAGTACTTTACATAAGAATGCAGATGAAAAGCAACAAGTAGCACGAGGAAATCTGTGAGAGACACGTGACACACTGCAGTGTTGAGCACAATGCTCCCATTCCCCCACCCCCACCCTAACCTCAAAACGCACATACACACACACACAAGCACACACACAAACTCACACACACACACACACAAGCACACACACACACCTTTATTCAGTCGATGCAGATCAACACGGGGAAAAGAAAAAGAAAAAAGGTTAGGGACGGATGGGAAAATGGTGAAGAAACGTCAGTGACAAAGTTTACTGACAAATCAACCACGACGATGTCTTGTGTGGATCCATCTCTAATCTGTAATTCAACTTTGGGTGACTTGAATGTTTTGCCTCCACAAAAAGCCATTACCTGTATATGACTATTGCACCAAGATATGTCAATCTAAAATGACCAGTGTCCGTAAACAAAGGCACAAATAGTTTGTAGTTAAGTGAAGGCATTGCATGCTTCTTGCAGTGGTATTTTTTTACTGCTAAGCTCTCTCCTGTATCAAACGTATAGGAGCAGGTGGTGGCGGTGGTGGCGATGGTGGTAATGGTGGTGGGTGGGGATGGGGGTGTAGTGGTAGTGGTAGTGATGGTGGTGGTGGTTGTGGCGGCGGCGGTGGCGGGCGTGGCAGTGGTGGCGATGGTGGTGGGTGGGGATGGGGGTGTAGTG
>JAWQFJ010016780.1:27500-37500 GCA_034096865.1 Theodoxus fluviatilis | reverse complement strand
CATAGAGGTAGGCAAGTATTTCAAGAAACAAAACCCGTAAACAACAACGCCAACAACAACAACAACAACAACAACAAACCACAAAGATAAAGCTGATGCAAATCTAAGACAAACTGCTGAGTCCGGCTTTTGCATTTCCATAGTGTAGAAAGCGAGTCATGGATTTGGTGACGTCACCATTTTAATCTCTCCGTTCGACACTTGCACATACATCGGACATTTAGCTCCGCGTTTTCATTGGTACCAGCCGTTTTCTATAAGACTAAACTTCCACTAGCATCACCTAATTAGACAACATACGGTCTCCTTCCCTGATTCAGAGTTTCATTACTTCCATATGAAAAAAAAGAAGATGGGGATGGAGGCAGGGGAATTTTTCCAAGGATGTACGACGATGTCGGACAAACAAACAGCTGGGCTAAAACAAGTAAACTCCCGCGTGGGGGCGCTGTTTCTTTCGTCCAAAAGCGTCGCCTGTTGGGCGGGCAGGGGAGGCTAGCAGTGATGGGAAAGCCACGTGTCCTTTGCCCCTTCCCCTGGGGCCACGCAGCTGTCCAGGTTGGGCTCTAGGCCAGACCTTCAAACAGGAAAGGATGAGTAGGGGTTCTCTCTTCTTCCTCTTCCACTTCACGCCATGGCTTTGGCTGGAACCCGGCTCCAGAGCTACCCACCACTGTTGCTGGTTGTGGGGGCTGTGATGCTACTGTAGGAAGCATATATATAGGTTTCTCACATGCCATCCGTTTGCGCCGCTTTCCTTCTTCTTTCCATTTCTGCTCCTGCAGCCCCTGCCCCTCCTGCCACTGCTCACAGTGCTTTCGAGCTCCTTATCTCTCCGCCGGTGCTCTTTTTCCTCGTTGTCAACTTCGCCGACGACATCGTCATTGTAATCTTCATCATCATCATCATCATCATCATCATCATCATCATCATCATCATCATCATCATCATCATCATCATCATCATCATCATCATCATCATCATCATCCTTCTTTCTCCTGCTTCAATTCCTCCCGCCACTCCTACTGCTCCCGCGCCTTCTACTCCTCCTACACCTGACTTCCTCCTGCTCTTTGCTTTGCTGCTCTGCAGCTGCTCCTCTTTGTTCTACCCTTCTCGTCTTCCATTCAAGCAATGTTCCAATAAGATACTGCCTTAGACTCCAAACACCAACAACCTTCCTTCTGCAGAGCACACTTCTTGGAGGCCAACTTCAGGATTTCTTCATGCAAATTGACTGACAACAGATTACAAACAAACAAACAAACAAGAATAAACCTTATAGAAGCAAACATCTGCTTCATTTTAATAATCGATTTGATTACGACAACAAAGCCTGCCTAAAGAAGTATGAAATGGCGGGAACTATCTGGGTCAGGTTGTTTACGAAATATTTTCTCAACGGACCTATGAAAAGAAATAATGGAAAACTAAAATAATATTTGTACACACCAGTCCTGTTGGATCTACGGAACTCACCCCCAAAACGGAGTTTTTTTCTTCTTTGCACGGTCTCAGTTACTTCATCGTAGAAGATGCAAGTCTGTGCTCTGTGAGAAATTAAGAATGTTCGTTTTGACAGGCTGTCGGCAAAATATTTCTTTGGTCTGTGAATGATTATCACCAGGGTCCTGAAGACACTCTTTAAGTTTGTTTTGACATATCAACACTAAAGGCAAGCGTCTAGTCTTCTGTAATTGCGAGATGAAAGCTTGCGAAACTGTTGGGATTATACAACATCCACAACAGAGCTCCACATGATTCATGAGGACCTCAGTTCATTTGCGACGCAGACATGTTTGACAAAGTTTCCCGATAAACCGACGAGCCACGTCAGACAAAACTTCTTCGTAGAACAGTTCCAGACGGACCTGTCAACACTGTGTTGCGAAAGGCCTTTGAGTGGGAGACAAGACTGACGTGCAATGCGAATGGCTCCTGGCGTTTCTACGCTGAATGACATTGTCGCGGCACAGACACACGACTAGGCCGTCATCCACGACTGCGCATGCGTCCCACAGCAGCCACATGGGTACACGGACGGACGCACCGCGGGAACTGCTGAGTCCACATTTTATTTCTCTCCCCACTCTCTCACTTTCTCTTGCTCGCATACGGTTAACGGAAGCATGGATATCAACAAGATCCCCTAACCTCTATTCAACCGACCCCTGACTTTCCTCAACTTTTCCTGAACTTTTTTTCGGTAAGTTCCTCTCTCGCTCTCTTTCTCGCTCTCTCTGTCATCCTCCTACCCTACCCCACCCCCGCCACACCCTTGCACCCCACTCCCGTTGTTCCTACTCAGTATTTCTTCATGCGATATCTTTCACATCCACCTCCCGCCTCATTCCCCTGATCCTCGCTAGTCCACACAATTTCATTTCCCCTTTTCTACTCTGTCATTTAGACACGTTCTCAATTTCTCGGTTCTTTTTTTTACAGTTTTTATCAACTGTTTCCGCCCTCTCCTTCCTAGCTTTCTCCGCCTCCATAACCCTGCACTTTCTTAGACATTTCCTCTATCTCCAGTACCTCTATTTTTCTCCATCTTTGCGACGTGTACAACAGCTGCTGGAGTTGATGTAATGTGATCGTGCTGCCTGCAGTTACATGGAGTTCTCTCTGTCACAGCCTGGTTCTCGACACGCCTTGCTTCTTGCCTTGCTTACCCTTCTTGTTCTACAAGTCTCCGCGCCCGAAACTTTATCAAAGACTGCACTGGTCAGATATCATGAAGGTCACAATTCATCGCTTGGACAGGAAAGAATCCTGGGTTTGACGACGGATTGGCATTCTTGATACACAATACCCGACACGGTGTTTTGCGCGGGTTTTCGTCATCCTCAGCTGAAAAGTTTTCGAAGAAGACGAACGACTGGCCCACAGTCACAATGTTAAGAGACTGCTAGGCAAAGAGGAAGTGGAAAAGGTTGACACTCGGCTATTAGAAAGAGATTCACAGTTGCCACTGGCTGTCTTCCTCATCATTAGCTTGATCCTGTGGTTACGGAACTTTCAGGGTCTAGCGCCAGATGCTCGACCATGAGCACCGCCAAGAAATAAAGTCTCAGCGACAACGTTCTAGCCTCAAACTCTCAGCCCATCGGCAAACTGTCAATCCAGCTACCACAGGCCGACATAACCGAAGAAACAAGAAGATTTAAAGGGAATAAAAGATCGTGACACGATAAATGCAATTTGCAAAGATTTTTTTCTTTTATCTTATGTAATTGTTAATTGCATATCATCATTTTAGAGGCAAAAAGGAGTATGCAATTTTACCAAACTCTTACGAAGGCAGAATTTGGCATAATTGTCAAACACAACGAAAATGATAAAGTATTTTAATATGGCTATGTCGGAAGATCCAGTGGCCTGGCATAAACAGTTTTACAAAAAGCCGTGGAGGGAAAGAGAAAGAGAGGTCGGCAGAGGAAAAGATGGACAGATAACATCCAGGAGTGGACTGGGAAAGCATTCTCGGAGACTCAGGCTCTGGCACTCAACCGGGGAAAACGGAAAAGAGTGTTGCACAGCTTGTCAGATGGCGCCCCGAAGACTCCGTCTGGAGTTAAAGGCTGCTGCTGCTGCTGCTGCTGCTGCTGCTGCTGCTGCTGCTGATGATGATGATGATGATGATGATGATGATGATGATGATGATGATGATGATGATGATTCTAATATACTCTCGTCCATCCACATCCATTCCTGTTAGTTAGATGTCTGTTGACAGTAGCATAGCCACTGGAATAAAAGTCTTCCCTCCTTATAGTTTCCCTCGCTCCAGGTGTAATCCCATTGGTTCCTGCTTTCGATTTTCCTTTTCTCTGTTTTCTTCAGTTGCACCAAGACTCCAAGGCAAGGCTTACTGAAGGGAATGTAGTTTTCTGGCCTTTTCCCGACCTTTTTCAAAGAGACCGACGTTACATCTATTAATGCAGCACTTGCTGTGGTGGCTTCGAATTTCCTGTCGATTGTACGCGTTTCGACTGCCGCTCAAACTTTGATTGTACGCGTTTCGGTGTTAGAACTCTTTCTAGCGTCCCTTTCGCATTTCGACTGCTGCTCAAACCTTTTATTGTACGCGTTTCGGTGCTATTTTGAATAAAGACACAAGGAAAAAAAAAATAAAAAAATTCCTGTCTAAATGGAAGCACACTGAATCCTGTTCTCGGACAAGTTCAAGTTCAGACAGCAGCAAGCAAAGAGTTTGTAGGGTGTGGGTGGGGTTGGAAGAAAACAGGACCGCTCTGGAGTGTAATCGTCTCTAAATTTGACTGATGATAAATCTCAGATGATTCAAATCGCTGCATTATTCATGACTTCTCTTGGGCGTTTTCCTCTGTTCAAACTTGACCAGTCTGTCTTTGTATTATATGCGCATCGTGTGAACATAGAACATGATCTTTCATTACAGGCTGTTACTTCATTTCTGAGAGCAGTGACTCCATCCATTCAAACAAGATTGTATGGACCTTTCACTACCTGTGCAGCTAACGATGCAAGGCATGGGTCTTAAAGATGCGGAGCAAAACAGGGGAAAACTTTATTGTAATGCCTGTTTTTACTCTTCGAGTACACGTATGGCCGGGCCGCTTCAAGACCCCTTCATTAGCTGGAACCTATGGCTGCTGAGGTTTTGGGGCCTGCTCAAGTTACTTGTTACTCTCTTCTTGTGTTACGTACTGTGTCATCAGGAATAATGACAATCTAGTGTACGGTGGCATTCAATTTCAAGATAAAAAGGACATTTTAATGAGTCAATAATATCTCCATTAACATAGCATTACTTGAAGTGTCCAATTAACAACAAGGACCCGAGAATGTTTCAACTTTCCTTGAAAAAATCTAGGCACTTTTTTCTTCAAGACAAGAGATCTCTTTTCTGTCTCTATGACTGCGTCTGCCTCAATGTTTTGGGAAGATTTATCAACGTGCGCGCGCAACCATGTATACGCACTCATGCATTCTTGACAAAACAATAGTTCATATGCACACGCACATGCAGAGAGAGAGAGAGAGAGAGAGAGAGAGAGAGAGAGAGAGAGAGGGGGGGTGGGGGTGGGGGGGGGGAGATTGAGAAGGAGAGAGAGAGGGGGGGGAGGGGGGCTCGCACGTATGCACACACACACACACACACACACATACACACACACAGCCACACAGACACAGAGTCAGACATACAGATACACGAGTACACATACATACACACATACACACGCTCACACAGACAAACTCACAGAGTCAGACATACAGACGTGCACGAAGACAAGGCACACACACACAGAGACAGACACACACACAAACAGACACACAGACAGACAGACACACAGACAGACACACAGACAGACAGACACACAGACAGACACACACACAGACAGACACACACACAAACAGACACACAGACAGATACAAGGACACACAGACAGACATACAAGCGCACAGAGACAGACATACAGAGACACAGAGAGAGAGAGAGAGAAAGAGAGCGCTCAGACTTGAGTTTACTGACTGAGCTGCCTGCGGGGCGCTGCCTCTGTGGGTGTGGGGTGGAGGCCAGTCTGCTACACTCATTTGTGGAGGGTGAAAATTGCTTTGACACGTAATCATAAACCCCAGCCCTATGTCGCGTGTAAACACGTGTACATTGCCAGAAACCTAAATGCTGACTTGCACTTTCCCAAGGTTATTCAGCACAGCAGCTATTCATGTTCAGTCCTAAATATGAAGCACACAGCAGACATTTCAGTACTGCTTTAACGGCCGTTTGACCTTTGACACGAAGTACGGTGTGTACATTAAGAAAACCCTACATTGGTCTATCGCATAGGGGCTATTATTGTTTCATCAGCCTTAACGCGGCGATGAAAGACGATTGATTTCGATTGACTCCTTTCTGTGCAACATCTTGCTTTCAGAAGTCGGTGCTAAGGGAAAGCCTGTTTGTGCACATTGACTTAAAGCTTTAGAACACATCCGGTTTTAAAGGAACACATCCATTTCTGACCATCAGAAGCATTCCAGGTTTCAAGATGCCCACTGCCGCTATCAGGAGGGGTGTGCACACAGAGGGAATAAACTTATTTGGTATTAGTACTTATTCTGGGATCAGCTGTTTCTCTCGTCTTCTCGCATTGTATTCGATGAACTAGAGACACTGTTCTGTTGAGAAGTCATTCTTCATAGCTATCTTTATCGTCGAAAAAAACCATCGTGTTTATGCGAGCACTTTTTGAGGATTACCAATGTTTCCCCAATCATTTTGAACATCGAAATTTAAGAAAGGAGCCAGCCCTAAAGAATGTACTAGATTAACTTGTCACTAAACACACTGGTTCCTGTATTTGCAGCCTGAAGAATGTTTATTTAATCAATGGGAACATGGTAAGATGGAGCGAAGTCAACAAAACAATACGACAGAAATACGACTTTTAAAATGTTTACATTGGGTTAAACTAATCAAATGCAAGTGGATGTCCGTGAGGGAGAGAGACGAACACAAGCATAAATTCACGCTAGAGAGGGAATCAAGAGACAAAATATATTATTCCAGGACCAAGTATGAGTGACAGTCTTATTCCATTTCTCTCCTTCTTGACCGCGTTTACTTTCCTTCCCTCTTCGGACGCAAGCAAGCAGCAGTGTGAGCAACATTTTACAACAGCTAACAGAATATGTACTAAGTGAAATCTCCAATGAGGTAGAGAAAATATTTCTCCAAGTTCTAGTTTTTTTTAGATATGCAGCCTATCTTGAAACAGCCATTAGATAGTCATTCTGTCGTGGAGGTTTCCATCTAATCCTCGTGTAAATAAAATAATCACTTTATTCCAGGAGTGTACTATTCTGAATACTTACATGTAGTGCTTTAACTCCGTTCCGTGTATACCCACTCTATAATCTGATTCTCTACAAGCCTACAAGCAATGGAGTTTCTACAACTTGTAGTCGTCAACTGTATGTACGCTTTGAACCAAGGATCAAGAGAGAGAGAGAGAGAGAGAGAGAGAGAGAGAGAGAGAGAGAGAGAGAGAGAGGGGGGGGGTAGGAGACGGCGGCGGAATTTAGATGCCGTTCAGGCAGGCTGACCATTACTGCCAAAATACGCCTCGACAGCTGCAAGGTTTGTGGCTGTCATCCCCAATCCCTTCGCAGGAGATTCCAGTCTCAGAATTTTCACCAAGCACCTGCTGCCTATCTCTCACTTGTCAGTCATTGCAGCAGCAGCAGCAGCAGTAGCAGTAGCAGCAGCAGCGGCGAAGGCGGCGGCAGTAACAGCAGCGGTAACAATAACAACCACTCTAGCAGGTACTATTGTCAGTACCAACGTCCCCATTATTATCACTACCACCATGGCCAGCACTGCTGCTGCTTCTGCTGACGCTGCTACAATTACTACCAATCGCTTCTCACCGAGTTTAGTGCTGCTGCTGCTGTTTCTATTGCTGTAACTACCACAACTGTTGCCATTGTCATCTCAACAACAACAAGGCCAACAACAACGATGTCGACGAAAACAGGAACATTATCAATAACAACGAAAGAGATTAAAATGAAGAAAAAAAAACGAAAATACACTCACTTTACTTTTGCTTTCACTTCCATTACTTTTTCTTCTTCTATTGCTTCTGCTGCTGCTGCTGCGGCTGCTGTTACTACTCATACTACTACTACCACCACCACCACCACCACCACCACCACCACCACCACCACAAACTATGTCTACTATCACATACTACTACTACAACTACTACTACTACTATTACTACTACAAACTACTACTACAAACTACTACTACCACAAACTACTACAACCACTATCTACTACTACCACTACTACTACTACTACTACCACCACAAACTACTACTACTACTACTACTACTACTACTACTACTACTACTACTACTACTACTACTACTACTACTACCACCACAAACTACTACTACTACTACTACTACAAACTACTACTACTACCACCACAAACTACTACTACTACTACTACTATTACTACTACTACTACTACTACTACTACTACTACTACTACCACAAACTACTATTACTACTACTACTACTACTACTACTACTACTACTACTACCACAGACTATTACTACTATTACTACTACTACTACTACAAACTACTACTACAAACTACTACTACTACTACCACAGACTATTAATACTACCACCACAAACTACTACTACTACTACCATAAACTATTAATACTACTACCACAAACTATTAATACTACAACCACAAACTACTACTACTACTACTACTACTACTACAACTGCTGCTGATACTGCTACTACTGCTGCTGCTACTGCTACTACTGCTGCTGATACTGCTACTACTGCTGCTGCTACTACTGTTGCTGCTACTGTTGCTGATACTGCTACTACTGCTGCTGCTACTGCTGCTGATACTGCTACTACTGCTGCTGCTACTACTGCTGCTGCTACTGTTGCACTTTTTCCAGCTGCTGCAATTGCTTTAACGAAGGCGACGACGCTGACCACGGCTCCTGCTTTTGTTTCTACCATTACTACCCTCCTACGCTTCTGGCATCGTTGCTTCCTGGTACGAGAACTGCGAGGATTCATTGCTGTTGGGTTTGCTTGGCAACGGCGGCTGGTAGTGTCATATCCGTAGAGTATTCTAAAGCGCAGAGCGTGACCTACTTGCATATTAGTAACATGACGAAATATGGGTGTTCATCGTTTTCATCGTTATAACCCGATCAAATGGTACTTTCCTCTAGAAATGTTTGTGAAATCACACGCAGAGAAGACAAACATCTTTGGGTCCCAGATTTCATAAAACGCTCACCGTTACAACCGGCTAATCACAGTTAAGATAACAAAAGTAGGCGGGGGAAAGTCATCTCTGCGGGGCATTGTCCAATCACAATATTTGGTGTGTGAACACGTCATGTTAATAATATGCAAGTAGGTCACGCTCTACGTTTTATGATACTCAATGGTCTAGGATATGACAGTAGCAGCTGTCGATTTTACTGCCATCATTATCGCCACCACTTCTGCTCCTTTGGCTCGAAGCCCTGTGCATTGGGGGTCACAATTGACCCACCGAGTCTCCGTACGGGATTCTTAATGGGCAATTAACTTGTGAAATCTAGACTTGACGCTCTTATTCTAAGCAACTCTAGTGACTTTGTGGTTAATAGTCTTACATAACCTGCAAAGGCTAATAGACCCTAAAGCTCCATTCATTCATTCATTCATTCATTCACTCACTTATTCATTCACTCACTTATTCATTCACTCACCCACCCTCACTCACTCACACTTACACTCACTCACTCACTCACTCACTCACTCACTCACTCACTCACTCACTCACTCACTCACTCACTCACTCACTCACTCACTCACTCACTCACTCACTCACTCACTCACTCACTCACTCACTCACTCACTCACTCACTCACTCACTCACTCACTCACTCACTCACTCACTCACTCACTCACTCCACCCACCCACTCTCACCCACCCACCCACCCACACACACACACACACTCACTCACTCACTCACTCACTCACTCACTCACTCACTCACTCACTCACTCACTCACTCACTCACTCGCTCCCTCACTCACTCACTCGCTCGCTCACTCACTCACTCACTCACTCACTCACTCACTCACTCACTCACTCACTCACTCACTCACTCACTCAACCCCCCCCCCCCACCCCCCACACACACACCCATCGACCCATTCACTCACTAACCCATTTACTTACCCATCCATCCATCCATCCATTTATCCATCCATCCATCCATCCATCCGTCCGTCCGTCCGTCCGTCCATCCGTCCATCCGTTCCTTCCCTGCATCATTCAGACTCTACCCCGGTTCCTCAGTCCGTCTTGCTGGTTATGCACATCCATACAATATCATTCCTAAATCATATTTCAAAGCCTCAGTCCTGTGTTATTTAAAGATGTATTGAGCTCGGAATAAGTGACTTCCTGAT
>JAWQFJ010016780.1:0-7500 GCA_034096865.1 Theodoxus fluviatilis | reverse complement strand
TTCCCGTCTAAGGGTGAGGAGCGCTGTCCTGAATGGTCTGCTCTGTCTGCATGCCGCCTGGCTTCTCTGCCCCCCCCCCCCCCCCGGGCTGATTCCCACCCCCCACTCCCCCACCACCCTCACCCCACACCCCCAAACGGCATCTTCGGACGTGACGTCAGCAGTCGCGAGGTTCTTTGGATAACGCTGGTCGCCATTTTTCTTGTTCGATTCGAATGGAAAACGATGACGTTTAGGAATACTGAGACCTAATCAAAGAAACTGTTGCAAAAAAACAGTATCAATTTATCAACACTATTTGTTTGTCAAATAAATAGTTCGCTGAAATCGCTCATTTGAAATGTTAAAAATCGACCGCAGATTTTAGTGTCAATCTCGTAAATACAGTATCAGAGTTATCTCCCATGCGGCTTGCCGTAATGCCAAAGGTAACCTATAATCTTTGGTAATGCTTACCGAACGGAATGACCAGGAAAACAGCTGAGCCGAAAAACGTTGTCTTCATCTTCGCATCGCATTGCCTCTAGAGTTTTGACACTGAGTGTGAGATCGTGTAAGAGACCTGCATTTCGCTTGTCGCATTTCTTTGAAGAAAAGCAGTGCGTGCGATCACTGAAACAGTTTGTTTTCGTTACTAGATCTTGCGAGATGTCGACCACATGGCGAGTATATCGTGAAAGTGAACCAGTCCTAGCATAAAAAAGAAAGAAAAATTAGTCGAGGCAACATGTAAAGAACACCAGGTCGCTGGACGTTACAGGTGAAGTAACGGGTTCATTAACGTGACTGAAGTTATAAATTAATTGAATCTTTCCCATGCCTTTTGCCTCAATCCTTCCACATCAATTCTGAAGTAGCCTGTGACAACTGTCACTTCTCTGAGCAATAGAATGGAAGCAAGTATTTGTTTCTTATTCTATGACCTTTTATTATTTGTGCATAAGAAAAGGCTATGCACAGCTTCAAAAGGATGAAAATGAATAGTTGGCTCTTTTAAAGACCAATGAGAGAGAGAGAGAGAGAGAGAGAGAGAGAGAGAGAGAGAGAGAGAGAGAGAGAGAGAGAGAGAGAGAGAGAGAGAGAGAGAGAGAGAGAGAACTGAACTGAACTGAACAAATTTAATGTTTAGGCCATCAGCCCGTTACACTGGAAGAACGCAAACGAAAACAATTAATGTACAAGTGACTCATCAAAACTGGCAGCCAGCTTCGGCGCACGGAACACGCACGGGAGAGTTAACACAGTTAATTGAAAAGTTCAAGTTTTGCGTGCAGCCCGTGAAGGTTGCTGACGTGTCGGCGGCGTTCTACTTCTTTCGGTCTTGTTTACATCAGCATTCTTGCCACGATGGTGAACAGCTGATCTTCCACGAACTGCAGGGCGGGTGTTGTCAGGGGCTTTTGTTGGTGATGCCAGGCAGGTCCTCTTGTAGGCTGTCTCCGGATCATACAGGCCTTCGACAGAAGTGGACGGGAGGGATGGAGCGGGATCAGTGACGTTCCTTGATGCACAATCCTCATCTATTCCACCCCTGACTGCGCTCAACTGTTCTTGCAAGCCACGATACATGTTCTCAGTGAACTCCTTCATCAACTCGTGGAGATCTTCAACAGTTGCTTCTCTTCTAGAGGATGCAATCGTGATGCCTTGAGGATGATCTTGGGTTAACGGTTGTACTGAGGCAGGCGGATTCTCGATGAAGACTGAGGCTGCTGTTTCCTTTCGGTCATCAGCGCAGTTCGAGGGGTCAGAGGTCATGGGTGCCGCGATGACGTAATCGGCCGGTACATCGGAGAGAGAATTGTGTGCATCATCATGGGCAGAAACAATATTTTTTGCAATATCAACTTTGGGTGCCTCGGTTCTCAAAAAAGCATTGAACTGTCTCTGCTCACCCCTCTGTCGACATTCAGCTCGCTGTTGGTCCCGTCGTCTCTGGGCAGGTGTCTTCTTTTTCCAGTAGCCACGCTTGTCTGGGAGAGAGAGAGAGAGAGAGAGAGAGAGAGAGAGAGAGAGAGAGAGAGAGAGAGAGAGAGAGAGAGAGAGAGAGAGCGGTGGAGAGGGAGGGGGGAGATTAGGAGGAGGGAAGAGAGACAGACAGACAGACAGACAGACAGACAGGGAGAGACAGAGAGAGAGAGAATTAAAGGATGGGGGTAGTGTGGGGAATGACAGACAGAAAGAGAGATCATTGTGAGAGTTGACAACACTATAGAAAAATATACTCAGTTTGCAGTTGATGAAGGAGATGCAATCATTTTGATTTATTTGGAGAAAATTGCAAACAAAATCATCACTAACTTTGTAGAGACCATGCATGCCCTTTGATGAGAACTGAGGAAAATGATTATAATAATAAAGAATAAAGTAACATATACAGACTCTATACAGACTCTAACTTAATAGCTACTATGCATTAAATACAAAAGTTTTATTTATAAGAATTTCTTAGCATAATATGAAAATCATGTTTCACTTGCCAAGTGAGTAATGTAAAACAAAATATATAGTGGTGAGGCACTCGCTTGCTGGTCAATGGCCGGAGAAGAGTTCACTAGGGGTCAAATGGTTATTAGCAGCACAACCACGATGGTAAGTTACATAACTTCCGGTGTTATTATTCGGGGTATGTTTCTGGCCCGTGTTGAGGAATAATGAACGCTAGATCGTGGCAAAGGATGACATTAAAGCATGCACAAAGTTTAATCAGATTTTTGTAAATCTTCGAAAATAGTCATAATAGACTATTGTAACGTATAATTTCTGCACAAAACCCACAGAAGATAAATAAACAAACCACACCGTACGTACTTAGCAGACGAACACGATCGAACCGTGGCTACTACACAGGCAGATGATCGAGCTAGTGTGATAGGTTTCATGTGAAATTCGAATGAGTGGCAGCATATAACTGTTTAGTTCTGGCATGAATTGACAATTTCGTTTCCCTGGTCTGGCGAGGACCGAAAATTCAGGAACATCGAGTCGATGAGTGATCAACTTGTCCGCACTCGGCGTTTTGTAACTTGTAAGATCGGGTCTATGATGACAAGAAATGACATTAAAGCACAAAACAAAGTTTTATGACAACTAAAATCACCGATTATATTAATAACTGACCATTTTTACACTTACAGCTAATGCTCAAACCTTACGAAGCAAACAACACACACTGCGGGGAGTGTCCCGGACACGCATCAAAACTCAGTGCACGAGTGATCGTTTTGCTATGCTCTCATTTGTTTCATCTGCTCCGACATGGTAAGCTGGCTATGCCAAGAAACCAACATCTAAATCAGAGTTAGTTGATACATTTTTCTTTCTAAGGTGATGTCCGCGATGAAGAAAACGCGTTACGTTGACTTTCTCAAGCCCGATGCCCGTCGACGTTAGCGCAACAAAATAGAGGTGATCGGCGGGTTCGATCCATAACAGCTGACGCCCCCTGTGGGTTGGGGGTAAGAATTGGCCCACCGCGTCTACCTTCACGATTCGTAAGAGGCGAATAACTAGGGACATCGTGACTTGATTTGCTCTGTCTCGGAACTATTCTAGTGGTTATTGTGCTCGGTAGCCTCACATAGTCCACAAAAGCGGATAGACCGTAAAAATCCATCCATCCATCCATCCATCTATCCATCCATCCATCCATCTATCCATCCATCTATCCATCCATCCATCCATCCATCCATCCATCCATCCATCCATCCATCCATCCATTCATCCATCCATCTATCCATCCATCCATCTATCCATCCATCTATCCATCCATCCATCCATTCATCCATCCATCCATCCATCCATCCATCCATCCATCCATCCATCCATCCATCAATCCATCCATCCATCCATACCAGCTGACAAAGGACCAACTTGATCTGGATTTAATAATAATAATAATAATAATAATAATAATAATAATAATAATAATAATAATAATAATAATAGATATTTCTACAGCGCTTATTCTCAGGTGAGCTCTAAGCGCTTTACAATCTCGTTTACACATCACAAGCAGACAGTCGGATACAGGCAAATCACGTAGGCAATCAACACTAGCAGCAAAATCAAGCAAAATCAGAGCAAGCATACAAACACATAACACTAACAAGCAAGCAGGCAGAATAATCAAACACAGTTGAAGCAAGCATACAACAAAGAAAATAAACAAACAAGCAGGCAAAATAATCGAACACAGTCAAGCAGGCATACAAACACAGTAAATAAACAAGCAAGCAGACAACCAATCTACAATCTAAACAAGAATGAAATAAGCAAATGAAGAGAACAAACAAGTAAGCACACACAAACGAGATAAGTGAATCAAAAACTAAATATTTACAAAATGCAATTACGCGAATATGTACAGGGAGCCGTGGAGTTGAGCGGGTGGGGTCAGTGGGAGGGAGGGGGTTGGGGGGAGGTATTTGGCAGATGCGTATGCAAGAGAGAACAGGTGTGTCTTTAGATCAGCGCGGAAAGTCAGACTCGGAAGAGGGATAAAGACGAATATTAGCAGGGAGAGAGTTCCAGACGAGAGGAGCGGAGACAAAGAAAGAGCGGTCATCAAAAGATGATTTCATTTTACGAGGGACGAGGGTGGTGGTGTTTGCTGAAGAGCGAAGTGTTCTGCGTGGTGTGTAAGTGTCTATGAGGGCTGTGAGGTACGCGGGTCCTGTCTGTGTGAATGCGTTGAAAGATAAGCATGCAATTTTGTAAATGATACGTTCCTCAACACGGAACCAGTGTAGTTTCTGAAGGTGGGGGGTGATATGCTCAAACTTGCGGACTCTACAGATCAGGCGAGCGGCGTTGTTCTGCAGTTTTTGTAACCTGTCAATGAGATACTCGGGACAGCCATAAATCAGAGCATTACAATATTGAGTGATGTTTTTGTGTACACAAAGTTTGGCGCCTAATTTGTCGTTCAAATCTTCCTACAGAAAAAAGCTGAGTTAACTACTGGGGGAAAAGGCTTGGCTGGACTCATTTTTACAAAATAATCAATTACACAAAACATCTGGGAGGAGGATGTTCGTCCCCAAGAAAGATCGAGTGTAAACGTCTTTTCTTTTCAATCCAAAATCAACAGGGTGTGTGTAAATGTCCATTGCAAAACGTTTACTATAATAGTTCTCCTCTATGTTACGACTTTTCACTCATTGAGGGATGTTCAAACCACACACGCTTACTTCCTGGTCATCGGATTGCTTTCATCATCAACACTGTGATAACTCTCCATCACCACCCCCAACACTGTGATAACTCTCCATCATCACCCCCAACACTGTAATAACTCTCTCTGGAGCATACAACCACGCTGCATCATCACCCCCAACACTGTGGTAACTCTCTCTGGAGCATACCCAACACTGTAGTAACTCTCTCTGGAGCATACAACCACGCTGCACCCCCAACACTGTGATAACTCTCTCTGGAGCATACAACCACGCTGCACCCCCAACACTGTAATAGCTCTCTCTGGAGCATACAACCACGCTGCACCCCAACACTGTAATAACTCTCTCTGGAGCATACAACCACGCTGCACCCCCAACACTGTGATAACTCTCTCTGGAGCATACAACCACGCTGCTTCCCAACACTGTGATAACTCTCTCTGGAGCATACAACCACGCTGCACCCCAACACTGTGATAACTCTCTCTGGAGCATACAACCACGCTGCACCCCAACACTGTGATAACTCTCTCTGGAGCATACAACCACGCTGCATCAACACCCCCAACACTGTGATAACTCTCTCTGGAGCATACAACCACGCTGCACCCCAACACTGTGATAACTCACTCTGGAGCATACAACCACGCTGCACCCCAACACTGTGATAACTCTCTCTGGAGCATACAACCACGCTGCACCCCAACACTGGGATAACTCTCTCTGGAGCATACAACCACGCTGCACCCCAACACTGGGATAACTCTCTCTGGAACATACAACCACGCTGCACCCCAACACTGTGATAACTCTCTCTGGAGCATACAACCACGCTGCACCCCAACACTGTGATAACTTTCTCTGGAGCATACAACCACGCTGCACCCCAACACTGTGATAACTCTCTCTGGAGCATACAACCACGCTGCACCCCAACACTGGGATAACTCTCTCTGGAGCATACAACCACGCTGCACCCCAACACTGTGATAACTCTCTCTGGAACATACAACCACGCTGCACCCCAACACTGTGATAACTCTCTCTGGAGCATACAACCACGCTGCACCCCAACACTGTGATAACTTTCTCTGGAGCATACAACCACGCTGCACCCCAACACTGTGATAACTCTCTCTGGAGCATACAACCACGCTGCACCCCAACACTGTGGTAACTCTCTCTGGAGCATACAACCACGCTGCACCCCAACACTGTGATAACTCTCTCTGGAGCATACAACCACGCTGCACCCCAACACTGTGGTAACTCTCTCTGGAGCATACAACCACGCTGCACCCCAACACTGTGGTAACTCTCTCTGGAGCATACAACCACGCTGCACCCCAACACTGTGGTAACTCTCTCTGGAGCATACCCAACACTGTGGTAACTCTCTCTGGAGCATACAACCACGCTGCACCCCAACACTGTAATAACTCTCTCTGGAGCATACAACCACGCTGCATCATCACCCCCAACACTGTGGTAACTCTCTCTGGAGCATACCCAACACTGTGGTAACTCTCTCTGGAGCATACAACCACGCTGCACCCCCAACACTGTGGTAACTTTCTCTGGAGCATACCCAACACTGTGATAACTCTCTCTCTCTGGAGCAAACAACCACGCTGCACCCCAACACTGTGGTAACTCTCTCTGGAGCATACAACCACGCTGCACCCCCAACACTGTGATAACTCTCTCTGGAGCAAACAACCACGCTGCAGATGAACGTGCCTAAGTTACATATCAAGAAGTTTCCAGCTGAGCCCTCATAGATGCCCATGTTAATCCTGGGTGGGGAGAAACAATTCGAGTGAAGCAGCTTGTAGCGGCCAAAAGTTACTCCCGACAAAAAGTTACCCCGGAAGTCATCGCAGAGTTATCTGCGAGGGACGTGCTGAAAATTCAACTCTAAAAAGAGACGGCACCCGCCACTCCGCCTGACTGACTTCGAACGCCCGAGGAGTTATGCTAAGATCCGGCCGAGTTAATATATCTGCGTTTTGTGACAAACGTCTTGCTCGGCGGTACTGTACTCCATGCACCTTAACGGTCCGCGTGATTCGGGTGTAATCTTAAGCTAAACGACGTTTATTGGCGCTGCTGAAATGGTCGAAGTCGGAAACAGTCGGAACGTCGTTTAGCTTAAGATTACACCCGAATTACGCGGACCGTTAAGGGGCATGGAGTACAGTACCGCCGAGCAAGACGTTTGTCACAAAACGCAGATATATTAACGCGGCCGAATCTTAGCATAACTCCCCGGGCGTGCCAAGTCAGTCAACGGTCGCGTTTTATAAAACCAGACTAAAAA
>JAWQFJ010016779.1:95000-118544 GCA_034096865.1 Theodoxus fluviatilis | reverse complement strand
GCGAATCTTTGCAATGGTGCGCTGCTTATTGAGTTCATACTGTGTCCGCCTGGATCTTGTGAGCACGCTTGGCGAGGCAGATGTGCTGAGACCAGAGGCCGTGGGTGCTGGGATGTAGGGCACAGTGATGAGTTCAGTTGTAGCTGGAGCGTTGGCAGTGGGCGCGCCAGATTTGAACGTGCTGGAGGCACGGACTCTGAGGCTCAGCATGATGCATGCTTTGAAGCCGGTGCCAGAGAAGATGGGGTGTTAATCCAATTCTCTTCTACATAGTAGGAATTGAGGCATGCCAGAAATGATGACTGTATATATACCAACATACATGAATGTCTTTGATGTCAATATGTCTTCGAGAGATTACATTATTTCAAATTCAAGTCGGAGAGATGAAGAAGGGTACTTATCTTAGTGGCGCATGCGCATAGAGAGAGAGAGAGAGGGAGAGAGAGAGAGGGGGGGGGAGAGAGAGAGAAGGAGAGAGAGAGAGAGAGAGAGAGGGAGTTGGAGAGAGAGAGTGACACAGAGAGAGAGAGAGAGACAGAGAGAGAGAGAGAGAGACAGAGAGAGAGAGAGAGACACAGAGAGAGACACAGAGAGAGAGAGAGAGACACGCATCAAGCATGCTCCTCCCTGCAAATGTTATTTTTAAGATTGCCTGACCCACTTCTTACTCCAGTATCATGTAGAAGCGCGGCTACACTAAACAGCCCTGGCCGAACGGCCGTGCGCTGCGGGATGCCTAGGTGACCAGTGTCCTCCTGTAGAGATACATAGTTTCGCTTCAACAGCCCGATTCAGCGCCTGCTGGACGGCCGTGGCACGCGGGTTGGCAGTAAAACATGGGTCGGAAAAAAATCTGTCAAGCGAGATGATGAAAATTGCGGATTGTGATATGCGTAGCCGAAACAATACCGTTTGCGTAGGAAACAATAGACTTGCGTAGTTGCGTAGTATAGTATGCAAATGCGTAGTTTACTACGCTCAATGCGTAGAGTAAACAGGTCTGAGAAATAGAACCCCACAGACCATAGCCATACCACCCTTCCATCTTCACTTTTTGATGGTGTAGGGCAATCCAACAATCTGCATGATATACCATTCCTCAAACAAAGTGTATGTTTTCCAATTATTTCCTCGTATTTGTATATACTGATGGTAGCAACTGTTGTTTTCTTGACATAATGCTACAAAATCTGGTGCAGAAAATTTAAGGACAATAGACATCAACTCATTTTACTGACTTTTTCAGAATAATTGTATCGAGCAGAAAAAGATACACATGTTAATTTAGAGCAGAGGTGAATGTGTGTTTCATCAGTCCTGTTTTGCCTTGTTCACTTTTACTATTTTCATTTTAGAAACAAAAATGCTAAAATGGGGGCATTAAGCCCCTCCACATTTTCATTAACTCTCATGGGTATTGCCTTTCACATTCAAGACTAATAATGGGTTAGGAAGTTTTAACTGTCAGTGCTAAAATATAATCAAATGTATCATTATTAACAAACTTTAATGACTATTTTTCTGCAGGAATACAAATCGTCACTGAAAAAGCCAGTTCTTCTTCAATTCTAAAATTTTTCTCTCCAAAGCAGTACATAATACACGAAGTATAACGCGAAACATCACGACATTAAGGCATGTGCACTTGCCTTGGTGGTTTAGGAAAGCAAGGATGCAGTTCGCGTGTTCCATTGTTAATCACGAAATCCACCTCAAAATTAGATGTAAGTGAGGCCTAAGAGGCAATGTTTTTGTGGACTTTCAGCGTGGCAGCAAAAGAGTTGTGTAAAAATAAACACATCACTAAGTGACTGACCTACTTTCCGACTGGGTCAAAACCAAAAGGAGAGAGAAAGAGAGAGAGAGAGAGAGAGAGAGAGAGAGAGAGAGAGAGAGAGAGAGAGAGAGAGAGAGAGAGAGAGAGAGAGAGAGAGAGAGAGACTAACTCTGAATGGTTGAAACTCATTTTGGCAACAAAATAACTAAAACTGAAATTTCGGGTTGAGTTGTGTTGGGGTGTTTCATCGAAGCGGTCACAAATGCCACGTTAATTTTTTTTTTCAAAGCTTTCACGTGTCAGAAGGAGGCTTGAGAGCTTAAAAATGCGCTAAAATTGGTCATGTTGTCCTACCCAGTTTTTGTGCATGGGATAATGCTGAATCTTTTGGATAACTTTGACAAGTCAGAGGAGTTATAAATGATTTTCCAAGTACAGAACAGTCGTTCAGTCCTCCACTGCACCTTTGTGACCGTGCATGAAAAAAGAAGCCATATGTGAGAGAAATAACAAAATACGATATTTCAAATCACAGTATTATTCATTTATTTATGCATATTCCAGACAAAACAGCAAGTTCATAGATGAAAAGCTGTAAAATTTTACAGTGACATAAATATGAGGAAAATGTATACATGACTTAGTGCACTGATAACGTTACTCGGCATTTTCTCGAAAATTGCTTTTCGTACTTGAGTGTTGTTTCTCTCGCACGGTCACATGTGTCAGCAAGTGGCAGCCAGCGCGTTGTTTTCTGTAGGAATGGTGATAGTTAACAATCACACGTCAACTATCAGTGCCACACCATAAATCTGAGCAACTCGATGAGAGCTAATTTCACTGTAAAGTCTGATTTAACAGATTATGTGAACGCATATTATCATATCTAATGACATTCAGTTCCTATCAAACAATATAAAGAGCATTTGTGTGTACTGACATTGCCCTATCACATGGTATTCCATCGCTTAAGCAAACTCACTAAATGACGATAATTATTGTGTGCCTTAGAAACCAGTCATTTCGGATCTTAGCATATTGACTCCCTTGTTTAAAAGGTTTGAGTTCCAATTAGCAATGTCTCTCGCTGACCGAGGTGGTGCTACAGCGTACATGCGATCGAATGGGGCTTCCTCTGCAGTCCGCCTGCAACGAGGGTTGCTAGCCAAGCCCGATTCCACACCGCAGCCTGTGATTCCTTGGAATGGACGGGCCTCGATCCCTCCCCACACGCTTTCCTCCCGCTTGTCAGGACCCAAGCTTGCAGCCCTGGCCCAGTCGTGTTGTTGTTTCGGCTTTGGGACCCCCTCAAGCTCCTCGACCCCCCACTCCCATCCGCCGTCCGCAACCCCTCCACGCCATCTCCTTTTCTTTGCCGTTTACCTCCCTCCATCCGTTCTTTCCCCTTATCCCGCCCTCGTACCGACTTGCTTGTGCCAGGCAGTGAGAGAGAATGGTGGTCGGACTGGCGAATGTTGTGTGAGCTTGAGTGCACGAGCGTGCTTTTGCATGCATGAATACAGCGTGTGAAGGCCTTCAACTACGACAAATAATTAAGACGGTCTGAAACTGGCAAGTAGAGGTCGATTATTTGTTGAAATAGTTTTCCCTACGTGAATTTAAGAAGCAAACGAGTAAATAAGAAAACGTTTTTTGACTCACATGCGAAGCAAAAGTGAGTCTATGTACTGAGCCGTGTCGTCCGTCCGTCCGTCCGTCCGGGCGTAAAAAACTTAAACGTTGGATTTTTCTCGGAGACTATTAAGTCTATCAACACCAAATGTGGCATGATGGTGTATGATGACAAGGCCTCAAAAAACATACATAGTGACTTGACCTTGCTTCAAGGTCAAGGTCACAGGAGCCATAAATGTGGTCTCAAAAACAGTCATTTTTCACATTTTCCCAATTTTCTCCCACGTTATTGAGAATGGCGACATTAGCTACAAGTGGTATATAGGTCAAAGCAAGCCCTATCTTTTGATACCAGTTTGGTTGACCTTGCTTCAAGGTCAAGGTCACAGGAGCTCTTCAAAGTTGGATTGTATACATATTTTGAAGTGACCTTGACCCTGAACTATGGAAGATAACTGTTTCAAACTTAATAATTATGTGGGGCACATGTTATACTTTCATCATGAGACACATTTGGTCACATATCATCAAGGTCAAGGTCACTTTGACCCTTATGAAATGTGACCAAAATGGGGTAGTGAACCACTAAAAGTGACCATATCTCATGGTAGAAAGTGCCAATAAGCACCATTGTGCTTCCTATGTCTTGAATTAACAGCTTTGTGTTGCATGACCTTGGATGACCTTGACCTTGTGTCAAGGTCACGTGTATTTTGGTAGGAAACATGTGTAAAGCATTTCTTTGTGTATGATGTCATTGGTAGGTTTAGTTGTTTGATCTTGACCTTGAAGGTCACCTGAAGGTCAAGGTCATATAAAGGTCAAGGTCAAGCATGTGAGTCGTATGGGCTTTGCCCTTCTTGTTTTCCAAATGTTAAAGAAGTGTATGGAAGATTCAGTTTGCATCATTTTGGGGAATGGTATACTTTGAAATAGTTAATCTGTTGTTGACGTGTACCTACCTACAAGAAAGTGCACGGTACCTGTAGTCGACGGCCAGGTCTACCTGAAGCCGCAGGGAATTTGATTGATTGTGACTGGAAATTGCTGAGGACATTAGCCTAGCAACTCTCACGACTCTGCTCTTTAAGTCAACACCTAGCGCCCGTTACCATAGGTAACGAGGGAAAAGAAGTGTGGACTGCGCGAGAAAGGGGGAAAGACGTGTGTGCACAAGTGTATTCATGTGAATGCGTGCGGGCTCGCATAAGTGTGTACGTATGAATAGTGTATGTGTGCACGTACTTAAAAAAATGTCAGTGACCAAGGAGACACCCGTTCGCGTTTCGTTTTGTGTGTGTGTGTGTGTGTGTGTGTGTGTGTGTGTGTGTGTGTGTGTGTGTGTGTGTGTGAGTGGGGGGGGGGGGGGGGGGGGGGTGGGGGGGAATTCACGCTACGTCAATCACATTCTGTAAACCCGAGTAGGCGAAATCTCTAGTTTACTAGAATGCGTCAATCACTGCCGAAAATTAATTAGACTGGCGGGGGATCGAGTTTCACGTGAAGCTGGGAGGAGAACCTGAGAGAGCCGAAATTGCACGCAGCCTCTCGGGGGAATCGCGTTGTGGTAGTGGAGGGGGCAGAGACTGGTTCAGGGGTGAAAGGGACTTGGAAGAAGAAGGAACTGAAGGGGCATTGCTGGTCATCTGGTTGTTGAGAGAACAGTGATTCAAGGAAAGGAGAAGCAAAAGGTTATCAGGTGGATGAGGATCTGTTGAACACGTTGGCGTCTCTTCCCGCGATAGCACAGGAAATCGGGGTGGGGTTAGAAGGGACATGGGGAGATGGAGGAAAGAGGGGGTCAAAGGTTAGGGGGTGAGCGATATGCTGCCATCGGGTCAGAGGATAGTCCCTGAGGGCGGCAGTCAGGGAGTTAGTTGATAGAACGCACTGCCCAAGTGTCAGCTAAGTCAAGAGTATTGACGCCAACACGTGTACATGAACCCTATAGGCTCTGTTATAGAAAACGAAGGATTTTGCCATCTGAGTAGTGACTTAATAATGGTCATGAAGTAATGGTCTGCAGTCAGTCCTTGCTTGAACTGATCCCCGTATCTAATCAAGGTACAGGCATGCAAACCGAAAAGGACGTTGTTGATGTAACAAAGGTGAGTGGCGAAAAAAAAGTTGAAGGAATGAACGAGTTTCGGACTTGGCGAAGTTTAAAACAACGAATTGAAAAATAACTTTCCTGCGAACGTAACTACTGGTGAAGAGTGTCATTCCTTACTGCTTATGAAATGGATCTGTTGTGTCATTTTCTTATTCTAGAGACATTGCTTTTGAGCTTTTAGTACGTTAGCGTAATTCCATCTGCAGTCCAAGACGCACACATATTTCTATAACGATAATCATGCTTTCACAAGAGGGAAGTAGGCTGAAATTCTCTACCGTTTTCTTCAACACTACCGAGTGCGGGAAGCTCAGTCCGAACACGAGCCTTTGATTTGAATAAGTCTGCGTGCAGGAAGTCTGGCATCAGTGAGTACGACGGCGCACGCCCCCTTTGCATGACGTAGCGGTGTGTCCCTTTGAAATGGGCTTCAATGTGATTTGTTTGCCTTCGTGTCCCGAGCGGGGATGTGCAGTGTTCTCTCATTAGCATTTGCATGTACTTTTGCGGTGATTTAAAGGCGTAGCTCCTCTAGTATTTCATTGGTTCGTCAGCGACCATTTGATGTCTTCTTTGTTCCCCTCCTTTTGATTATTTAACTTTGTTGTTCTTCGTCCGGTGCTTCTGTCTCATACTCGCTGCCTCTGGTTCTGTGCCTGTGCTTCTTTTTCTGTGTTTCTGACCGTTTCTGACCGAGTGGCATTGATTTCCTTATCTGTTCATTCTGCCCTTCTCGCTACTGCTTCTTATTTTTTGCACCTGTTCTACGTCTGCTTTCCTGTTCCCTGATTACCCTAGCGCTGGGTCCTTGTTTTTTGTACCCTTTCCTCTCATCGTTCCTTTTTTAAATTATACTGTTGCTTTTTCTCCATCTGTCGTTCCATAAGTTTTTACTGGTTCTGCACCTTGCACCCAGGCACTTCTCTTCATCCATGATTGCTAATAAACACACGGGATCAACCGCTTCTGGATCAAATTGCCTCTCCTCTGGGAGGGCGAGAATTCACGAGATTGAATTAACAGGTTCCACATGTTTTGAATAAACGGGCCAAACAAATTTGTCGGCGGGAGTATTTCTATCAAGTCGGGCGCTTCATGAAATATGAATCTTGCCAAGACAACTCCCGCCCTTCCTGCTAGTGGGGGGGAACCTCACGCGGCATGGCTTTCCCGAGGGAGAGGACTTTTTTCGACTGCCAAGCGTCTTTCGGAGCAGCTGGCCTCTCCGAGCCTTCTGCCTGAGAGTCGAAGTTTTTCTAGTGCTTGGCCGGGATTAATGTCTGTGGCTCACCAGCTAGAGGGATGCGACCTTGCATTGAAGCCCAGCAGAGCGATTTCTAAAAGCCTGGTAAAGATATCTATACGCACGCCAACCTCAGCTTTCCAACAAAAATCCACTTCCTTGGCAGCGCTTTGATTCTTGTTTTTTTGCTTCTTCGTGCGAGAGGACTGCCTTCCGCGAGCAGATCAGGCAATGGGGGAGAGATCGTCTTTCGCGCCTGCACCCCCGTGGGCCGCGAAAACTGACAGAGATGGAATCACGAACTGAGAATGAAGGCAGTAACTGGCGTCCAATGAAAGCCAATATCGCGCCGGGCGGAATGCAGTTCCTTTGTTTAATGTTCGTGGCGAACACAAGAAACTGGAACAAATCGCAGGGCATTTGCCCAGGAAACCAGTTTTACCACCACGGGCAAAATCATTCGTTTCGAACCTATTTTCCTCCCGCACACTCTGCATTATCCTTCTCCTTCGATCTTCCTCCAGAGTTTCAGTCCGGTTGTGTGCCGTGTGGCTGTGTGAGCGCACGCATCAGCGGTCAAGTAGTTGTGTGGATTGTGGGGTTTTGTACATCTGTGTGTGCAGACAGCTGCGTGCATGCGCATGCAGACACAAGAGCGCGTGTGTCAGTGTGGGTGAGTGCCCACGCATGCAAGTGTGCACGCGTTTGTTACATCTGTGGCACTGTGGCACTGGTTTTGTCTCTGCACGAGCTTCTGTGGATCACGCTTATATGCACACGTTTCAGTTTATACCTATCGTTCTCTTTCTTGTCTTCCCTTTAATCCCTCATTCATGCATAGTGCTTGTACAACGATAGAAGAAATCGAATGCAATTGAAGTAAAGGTTGACCGAACTGGAGAGAGAGAGAGATTAGGAGGAATGCATGCAAGCACCTGTGTTGTTGTAGACGGGCAGAGAGAAGCAACCTTGCAGTGGTATTAGTTTATACCTATCGTTCTCTTTCTTGTCTTCCCTTTAATCCCTCATTCATGCATAGTGCTTGTACAACGATAGAAGAAATCGAATGCAATTGAAGTAAAGGTTGACCGAACTGGAGAGAGAGAGAGAGCGAGAGAGAGAGAGAGAGATTAGGAGGAATGCATGCAAGCACCTGTGTTGTTGTAGACGGGCAGAGAGAAGCAACCTTGCAGTGGTATTAGTGGAAATTAAGCACTTAGTACTGTCCTCTCCAGATGGTAGGAGATAACAAGGAGGAGAGAAAAGGAAGGGGCGTGGAAGAGGGAGGAGGGAAGACGCACGAGGAAAGAGTGCGAAAGCGAGTAGGAAGTGTTTACCCAGACTGCAATGAGGTACACATTGAATTACTCTCACAGAGCGTGCTTAGTCCGAGCTGTCGCTCCAGCCTGCCTGATGCCATTACGTAGACCGCATTATACAGTGACGTCATCACCGAAAATGGCATCACTGGGCATGCAGTGGCTGTGTTCTGCGAGACGAGTGATTGCAAGGTAAGTGTTTGCGTTCCTGCCAAGTCCATCACGATTGGACAGCAGGTAAACGACGATGACGGCATGCATTAGTGGCAAGGCAGGCACGGATGGGCAGCTGGGTACTATACGGAGTCTGGACTCGAATAGGCCTCTCTCTGTTGATTACTGAGCATCATGTAGAAAGCCAGACCAATCGAACAGAACAACTTCAGGGAACAGGGCCCGAACAATCCGAAGTTTTATTCGTATAAAAACTTATTTATGAGGGAGACAGGAGTTCATAGGTACACGACTTCCCTGAGAATTAACTACAAATGTCGAGAGTCGACGACAGGATGAATGGCCTAAAAACGGGATATGCAGAAAGAGCATCCAACAGACCCGATGGACAAGAAAACTGAGACGATGTATACTTGCGAGGCGGAAGTCTTCTCACGAATCGTGCTGCACTAGTGGACTGCTTTCTAAGGAGTCGCACGACTCAATCCGTCATTGTGTCTCCGTGATGATGCGGTAACCTGAGCCAAGATTGGGGTACACAGGCTCCTTAATGAAAAAAGTCGTGTTTCTCTGCATGCCTCATTCTGGTCTCAGATGGCTTTTCGCCGTCTTGTTATCTTGTTTACCGGACCTATAAACTTTGGCAGAGAGAAAACTAACCGCTGGCTGCGCGTCGGAAACAGCCCCCAGCACTTAGCCCTGAAGCCCCTGGCCTCGTCAGATAGCGATCAGCCTTCGGTAGCCCCGCCATGTTGCTTGGAAACCAAATGTTTGGACTCCCACCCTAATTAAGCAGTTTCGTTAGTTTTTCTTTCCGTCAGACTATCCTCACCCTTTCACATTTCAAGCACTTTCCCCCCAACCCCAACCCACTCTCGTCCCCACTCTCTCCTCCTTCCTTCCCACACCCCATCCAACTTCCGTTTTGTGAGTTTCCACCTTTCCTTATTGGTCTCACCCTCCATGCACGCAGTCTCCCCGAACCCCACTCGCGCAAGACCCAACCCCCCGGGAAAATGGAGAGTGTGTCGGGAAGTCTGCCAGTCTGACGCCTACCCCTGGCCACAGCTGAGAACACAGGCCCCAGAATTCTCGGACCCAGCAGTCTGTGAGCGTGTGAGGCTCACTCCATTTGGGGCCACTGTGTATTTGTCTGACCGCCAGAAGGTTAGACCAATAGGCCCCAGCGTAACTGCGTGCCGACCTCTGCCACCGGTGTGTGGGGGAGAGAGCCTGGTTCTTCTGCGTGGTGTCACTTCAGCTGAATGAAGTCTCGCAGTTTTTCAGAGTTGATCCTCCTCGGTTCTCCTAGAATGTTTTGTTTGAAAGTTTGTTTATAATGAAATGAAAGTATCAGATTTCGCTACTTTGATTTTGATTACTTTAATAATTTATCTCAGTGCGGTACCCACGTGAAGACATGCTTGCTGCAAAAGTTATACTTGCTGCATAGCTTATTCACTATATCGAGATTAATTGTGGCAGCTCCGCACGAAAATATTTCTACGATTACGTTTCCACGTAGACAAACTGTACGAAGTCAAAGTTGAAAAATAAAAGGCCACTCTGACCGGAACGCATTGCTTTACATCATCTTGTATGCGTGTGTAGGAATGTACGTGGAAGTTTACTGTAGGGTTTGTGAATTTTATCATATAATACAGAAATGTTTCCGTATATTCGTGCCATGCATGGTAATGTAGCGTCAAGGAGAGTTGTCTCAAATGTCTAGGCAATGGAATTTTTTTCCTGACAGATTTTTAATAATCATGGGTCTGTCTTAAAGTTGAATGCTGGATATAGACAATGCAATTCATGTACAAATGACGCACTCAATTACGGAAATTTACGTTACGTTTCTTGATGGTTGCATTCATACTCTTGAAAGCTAGCGGTGGAAAGCCAAAAATTCTATGAAGTTATTCAATTTAGTTGATTTACAATGCATATATCAATGTCATCGCACAATTCGATGTAACACACAGCAAAAGAAGGTCATCGAAATACAGCCACGGTGCGTGAGACTCGACTACGCTCCACAGTCACAGGAAATCAGTTGTACGCGTGAACTCTGTTGAACTATGGTCTATTTCACGTGCTGACTTCAGCACACACGGAGCACCTTTGCACAATGAATAACGTTGCATCCGTTGTTATTTCAATGTCTTATCTTTATCATCCTGCCTGCAGGAGAAAACCATTATGAAATAGTATGATATCTGCAGTGTAAAATACAAACGCCCTGTTTCAGCTCGCAAAACTTAGTGCATACATCTTAACATAATTTTTTTTCAAAACACGGATAAGCTCTCCTTAAATGTGACGCATGACTGAGACCATGCACATTGGGTGGCTGTTCAGAGTAAACGTATCAAGGATTAAGGTGCCATTCCCTGAAACCTTTATCTGACGCGGCTGGTTTGTCATAATAGTCTGCAGCCTGCTTCCTTTGTCAGATTTATGGTTGTACGCAGAGCGGTACGCCAGCAGGCCGAATTATGTCGTGCTCACACCCGCTCCACTCCACCTGCCGTGCTGTCAGGCACGTTTTACGCTGGCTGGCTGCACTTTAGCATTCTCGCTCGGCGCGCACGCCACGCACGAATGTACCCTGCTGTTTTCTGCTTTTCCGGAACCCTTCTTCTCCTCGTTCTCACCCCTGTCCCTCTCTCCCCCTCGCATTTTTTCGTCCTTGAAGCTGCCTCCTCCACCCCCCACCCCCCTCCTTTCCTCTCCTACCCTTCCATACAGACTCTTGGGGGGATGCGGAAGGCAGCGGACCACGTGGTACGGAGCTCAGATCTCCATCAGCCCCACGCTCTCAGGAAACCATCATCGGCATTGGTTTATCTGAGTGTGCCATCGCAGACGCTGGGGAAGAAGGCTTGCTTTTGTCTTGCCCTCCGCCTGGCAGCCCCTAACAGACAGGGTATTTAGGTTTTTTCAGGAATGCTGTTCTGGTGTTTTTGTTTCCCCGTGCATGATTTATCCTTGTATTCAGCCTGGTGGTATGCTTTCTTTTCAGTGTCTTCCTGCGTGACTCGAGCGTTTTTGGTGGCTCTTTTTCCTGACTAAAATACCATTTGCCACCAAACCGATTTATTCACATACATGCCATAGTGTGTTTCATGTACATGAACCACCGTATCAGTGAACGCTGTGTGAACGGCACGTAGCAAAATGAGGGACTTTTCCAAATCTCGCAGAAAAGTGATTATCCACGAGTCCGTTTATCACAATTTCTCTGCTTGCCTGTCGACGCAACATGTTTTTCCTGCACGAATATTTATTTCCACATGTATGCTGGCTGGCTGGTGTCTCTCCGTGCATACGGTCGAACAAGAAAATCATTCCGCATACCTTATTTTTGGAGCCGTCATCTACACCTCTGTATGCTTGCCTGCTTGTCTGGCTGTCGAATTTTCTGTCTGAAACTATGATTATTCTAAAATCTTTTTTTTCCGTGCTTGACTATTGATGCGACATCGTGTGATTGCTAGCAACTGTATTCTTGCCAGTTAGCTCCATACCTACTTGCGTGCGTGTGTGTGTGTGCGCGCGCGTGCGTGCTGGCGTGCGTGCGTGTGTGCGTCTGTGTGCGAGTCTGTCAGCCCATTTCTGTGTATGTCTTATTGTCTGTCCGTCTGTCTGTCTGTCTTGTCTGTCTTGTCTGTCTTGTCTGTCTGTCTGTCTGTCTGTCTGTCTGTCTGTCTGTCTATTTGTTTCTCTGTCTCTCTCTCTCTCTCTGTCTCTCTCTCTCTCTGTCTCTCTCTCTGTCTCTCTCTCTGTCTCTCTCTCTGTCTCTCTCTCTCTCTGTCTCTCTCTCTCTCTCTCTCTCTCTGTCTCTCTCTCTCTCTCTTTCTCTCTCTCTCTCTCTCAGATGGAAAACCCCATCACCAACTCTGTCTGAGCTAGGTGTTTGAGATCTTGGAATTCGGCCTTTCATCTTTCTTCTCACAACACTGACGGCGAGCTTTTGCTGGAACACCTTCGGATCCTTCAAATGGGCGCGCTGATTCATTGAGCGTCCTATTTTTTTGGAGGTAATAACGGACACGAGGACATGAGGGTCATTCGTGGGTGGCCTCTTCCTGACTTGGCGACCGTTGCTAGGGACAACACTTGACTTTGGGGTGACGTCACACACAGTTTCTTGTGGTCTTTTTCATTGTCACCTTGTTGGGAACCGGGTCCAACTGGGGTCGACATCGCTCTTGACCTGTGGTTGTCTTGCGATGTGTGCGATAAACAAGTGAACGTCATGACTCAGTGTCGTGCAAGCCAGACAAAGAGAATGCTGTCTTAGAGTGAGTGATGATTTGAGGTGGACGCATGCTTGAGAATGATGAATGAAACTAAAAGACAGATAGATCATGAAGCAATATATCTGTGACCTAGATGAGAGATTATTTTTGTTTTAAAAAGTGTGTTGTTGATGATGATAATGATGATAGTGATGACGAAGGAGGCTGGGGAGGAGGAGGAGGAGGAGGAGAGTGATAATGATCTGGAGGATAACGTGAGTATCTGATGTTATGTCTTCGACTGGTTGTGTTAACGCAACATTATGAAAAGATAATTGAACAATTTATCAGCAAACCTTTATCCTCGGGTAATAGTTTGCATGTTGTTTTTTCTTGTTGGACTGTGTTTTTTCTGTGTACTATACTTTTGTTTGGCTGAACACTTGCATTTTTGGTATGATTTTTGTCTTCTCGGTTAATTTTTGCTTTTTGCCAATATGTTTTTTTCTCTGGCCCTAAAGTCCCTTGTCAATTTTCTTCATCGTAGGGGAAGAACAACTTAAGACTTTTTATGTTGTACCGTGGGCAGACGACAAGCCAGTGTCATCATCAGGAGGTGGCCAAAAAACAAATTACGCTGTTATCGGCCCACCCAGGAACACATTTTTTCTCCTCCGGGAGTCTGCCTGTCTGGTCGGACACAAATAATGTGAATTAATTCCCAGCCCCCTCATCTCCTCGACACCGGTCGTGTGTGACCTGGGTCTCGGCACACACCAGCCCTGCATTTACTCTCAAACTTAAAATCAAATTAAAATCCAGCCGTCCCCTTCTTCTTCCTTTTTTCTCTGTCCCCCTTCCTCTCCAGAAAAAAGTGAGGCAACTCACGAAGATGGACCTTTGAAAGTTTGCCTTTTTGCCGAGGTGTTTGCTGAGCGAGCGCCAGAGCCAGCGAGGACATAACAAGCTTTACCTGACTGTGTATCTACTAGGGCTTTCCCCTTCTCCCCGTCCCCTTACCTCACCCCCCCAGGTCCATGAGAAACACGGGAGCGGCCTGAAGAGGCTTTGAAGCGATAGGGGAAAGGGAGTGGGAGACAGCAGTGGCAACCTAGCCCGAGCCTGCCTTTCACAGCGCTCCTGGTTGAAACGAGACGACCCCGACCTGGATTGAAAGAGGAAAAAAAGCTGTGTAGACGACCTCTCAGACGACGCAAGCGAGAAAATGAGTGAACACGTGTGAATGAGCGAGTGGATGAGGGAGAACGATAGAAAAAGGAAGTGACTTAGAGGCTGAGTGTGACTGAATGGACGAGTGAATGGGTGGAAGGATAGGTTTCCAAGATTTTCAGTGTACCTAGTGCCTTTAGGGAGGGGAATGACCAAAGCAATTATTCATGTATGTATTTTAACAGAAGATTGTAAAGGTTACCTGTGTGCTCTTAATGTGATGAAAAATGACATTATATGTTCCTGTTTGTCAGTGACCATCAAGAGACTCTTAAGTCACTTCTGTCACTTATTTTTGTCTCTGTAGATAACGTTCATGCATGTATTGAACGATAGTTTCCCATTTGTTTTCTCCACAAATATGTGTTTCTTTTCTCCGTGTCCTCGATATTTAAAACAGCACACACAAAAATCCCATCATTCGTGGGACAGGCTACTATCAATGGCCGGAGAAGAGTTCACCAGGGGTCATATGGTAATTAGCAGCGCAGCAATGATCGTAGGTTACATAACTTCCCGTGCTATATGTTGGGGTATGTTTCGGGTCTGTGTTGAGGAGTGACTATCGCTAGATCGTGGCAAAAGGATGGCATTAAAGCATGCAAAAGGTTTAATTAGATCAAACACTATTCGAAAATAGTCATAATAGACTATTGTAACGTATACTTTCAGCACAAAACCCGCAAAAAATAAGCAAACAAACCACACCGCACGTACCTATGGGACATTCTCATTTCTGAAACGGAAATTCAGCCCGAGTTTTGTCCCTTTACGTCCCCTAGTTCCGGTAGACTGTTAAAAATAGAAGCTCATGGGATGATCGCTAGATTGTGGCAAAAGGATGACATTAAATCATGCAAAAAGATTAATTAGATTAAAAACTAATCGAAAATAGTCATATTAGATTGTTTTAACGTATACTTTCTGCACAAAACCCTCAGAAGATAAGTAAACAAACCTCACCGTACGTACTTAGCTGGCTAGCAGACGTACGCTTTCGAACCATAGTCACTACGCCAGCAGACGATCGAGCTAGTGTGATATAATGTTTCATGTAAAGCTCGAATGAGTAGCAGCAGATAACTGTTTAGTTCTGGCTTGAATTGACAATTTCGTTTCCCTGGTCTGGCGAGGACCGAAAATTCACTTTCATCGAGTCGATCAACTTGCGCGATCTCGTAAATGTATAACTTCACGTAGTTCGGCTTGTGGAGATGATATTAACCGTAGATTTTAGTTGTGCGGGGTAGACCACCCGCCAAAAATTTTGAATAGTGCTTTTGATATCAATGTTTAGTAATGATTGTCGGATCAGATAGCGAAACGATCACAAGCAACTTAAACGAGCTTGGGAGCAGCCCATACGTTTGATTCGGCAACTGCAGTTGAACTGGGTCAATCGATGTCTGACATCACACCAAAGATTATAGGTTACATCTTTGATCACACTTTGAGATTTCAATAACGTCATCCACCCCCACATACTTTGAGCGATCTATAGTATTCAGTGCAGATGAAATGTTCGAGAACGCAACCGGCAGCTCCAGTCGAATTCGATCGGTCAATCGATGTCTGACATCACACTTTGAGATTTCAATAACTTCATGAAGTTGCAGTAGTTGCTTGTTTGCTGGAGTACCATGTCGGATCAGATAGTGAAACGATCACCTGTGCATCGAGATTTGATGCGAGACCACGTACGACACTCCCCGCCACTCCCCGCAGGTGTGTTTTGTTTGCGTTGTAATGTTTGAGTACTAGCTGTAAGTGTAAAAATAGTCAGTTATTAATATAATCGGTGATTTTAGTTGTAATGAAACTTTGTTTGTGTTTTAATGCCATTTTCTTGACATCATCGACCCGATCTTACAAGTTAGGCCTATAGGCTATACATTACGCCGTGCGGGCAAGTTGATCACTGACTCGATGATAGTGAATTTTCGGTCCTCGCCAGACCAGGGAAACGAAATTGTCAATTCAAGCCAGAACTAAACAGTTATCTGCTGCTACTCATTCGAGCTTTACATGACACAGTACTGTTTTCCACCCCCACATGCATGTACTTTGAGCGATGTAGCAAATATCTATTCAGTGCAGACGCTTCGAGAATCGACCGGAACTAGGTGATTCTACCTAACGCGTTGTTTTTCGACAGAGAGCGCCGAGGATAACTCCTGCAGGGTACGTTAATGAGAATGTCCCATAGAGGACGAACACGATCGAACCGTAGCCACTACGCCAGCAGACGATCGAGCTAGTGTAATATAATGTTTCATGTAAAGCTCGAATGAGTGGCAGCATATAATTGTTTAGTTCTGATTGAATTGACAATTTTGTTTCCATGGTCTGGCGAGGACAGAAAATTCACGATCATCGAGTCGATGAGTGCACGATCAACTTGCCCGCAGTCGGCGTAATGTAACAAGTAAGATGATGACAAGATAATGGGATTAAAGCACAAAACAAAGTTTCATGACAACCAAAATCACCGATTATATTAATAACTGACCATTTTTGACTCACATGCGAAGCAAAAGTGAGTCTATGTACTCACCCGTTTCGTCCGTCCGGGCGTCCGGGCGTCCGTGAAAAACTTTAACGTTGGATTTTTCTCGGAGACTATTAAGTCTATCAACACCCAATTTGGCATGATGGTGTATGATGACAAGGCCTCAAAACACATACATAGTGACTTGACCTTGCTTCAAGTTCAAGGTCGCAGTGGCCATAAATGTTGTCTAAAAAACAGCCATTTTTCACATTTTATCAATTTTCTCTGATGTTTTTGAGATTGGATACCTCACCTATACATTGTATATAGGGCAACGTAAGCCCTATCTTTTGATACCAGTTTGGTTGACCTTGCTTCAAGGTCAAGGTCACAGGAGCTCTTCAAAGTTGGATTGTATACATATTTTGAAGTGACCTTGACCCTGAACTATGGAAGATAACTGCTTCAAACTTAATAATTATGTGGGGCACATGTTATACTTTTATCATGAGACACATTTGGTCACATATCATCAAGGTCAAGGTCACTTTGACCCTAATGAAATGTGACCAAAATGGGGTAGTGAACCACTAAGAGTGACCATATCTCATCGTAGAAAGTGCCAATAAGCACCATTGTGCTTCCTATGTCTTGAATTAACAGCTTTGTGTTGCATGACCTTGAATGACCTTGACCTTGAGTCAAGGCCACATGTATTGTGGTAGGAAAAATGTGTAAAGCATTTCTTAGTTTAGTGTATGATGTCATTGCTAGGTGTAATTGATTGGCATTGACCTTGAAGGTCACCTGAAGGTCAAGGTCATGTAAAGGTCAAGGTCAAGCATGTGAGTCGTATGGGCTTTGCCCTTCTTGTTATACTTACAGCTATGTGCTCAAACCTTACAAAGCAAACAAAACACAGTGCGGGGAGTGCCCTGGACACGCATCAAAACAAAGTGCACGAGTGATCATTTAATTCGCTTTGCTCTCATTTGTTTCATCTGCTCCGACATGGTAGGCTGGCTATACCAAGAAACCAACATCTAAATCAGAGTTGATACATTTTTCTTTCTAAGGTGATGTCCGCGAGGAAGAAAACGCCTTACGTTGACTCTCTCAAACCCGATCGATGCCCGTCGACGTTACCTGAACAAAATTGAGGTGATTGGTCTAGTGGTTTTTGTGCTCGGTATCCTTACACACCCTACAAAGGCTGATAAGCCGTAAATCTCCATCCATCCATCCATCCATCCATCCATCCATCCATCCATCCATCCATCCATCCATCCATCCATCCATCCATCCATCTATCCATACCAGCTGACGAAGGACCAACTTGATCTGGAATTGAGGAACATGCCGCCAACGAGTGCCATGGACATATTTAATTATGTTGTACTCGGAACATCGGCGTACACGTTGGAAGAGTTCAAGCGAGAGCCTATCAATTCTTCATAGCAGGATTCGTGGGAGATGTCTGCTGATTCTCGCCGGGTGTTTGTCTCGAAGGTCAGATCTATTCTGTAAATCTTCTTTTTCCATCCTCTTCGTCTAGCTTCGGTCACCCTTTGCACAATGGGGCCTTGATTGGTTTTCTCTGGTGGCATAAAGTAGTAGGAGCGTTTGACTCCTCTTTATTTGTCTTTTTGTTGGTTGTTAAAACAATCTTTCACGCAGCAAGAAGTCGGCATGGTTGAACGTCTCTCGTAGCACAGCTTAGCAGACAGCGCCCGCCTCCTACCAACATGGCTGAAAGCACGTGGCTTCTACAAATAACTCCGGATGTGACGACAACGCGTCTGCAGCCAATTCGCACGCTGTAGCTCAGGCTTGATCTGGCCTTGAACTGTTTCCTTACTGACTTGAAGAAAAAGAGTTGGGATGAAATTGTCAAATGTCGGATGTCAGAATCGCTCACGTAGATAGCTGCATTGAGCAGTGGGGCGGGCAAGATAAGGCTGGCATCTCTCCCGACCTGGGCCTGGAGGTCTCTCCTTGGAGGCTGGAGGGAAAGAGTGGTCTTTTACTCTTCACTGCACACGCAGATAGAGAGAGAGAGAGAGGGAGAGAGAGAGAGTGTTCAGACTGCTGATTTCATGCTTCAGACTGCCTAACTTCTACTCCATATTGCCTATTTATTGCATATTTATTTATTTTTTGCACTTTAAGGTTCATGTTGATCATGTTTATGTAATAGTATGGAGCTATTTAGAGGGGGGGGGGGATACTAAATGTATACAGGAGATTGCCGATACAGAAATGAATTAAAACATTTATCTTTTCCAAGGACAAATTCAGCCGGCTTGCGCATAGCATATCATTGCCAGTGTCTTCTCGTTTTCAGTTTAAATCATACTATTCAACATCGCCTCCGATATCAGATGAATATACGTTACTCTAAATAAAATGTGTTCATAAAATCTATCTCCATCTATTCATAAAATCTATCTCCATCTATTCATTTACAATCTGCATGTGTTCTCTGAATGTGTTTTGATAACATGTATTCACTTGAGAATTTACGTGATCATTTCCTAATATATTCATATAATCAACGTCTTCATATCGTGATGTGGAGAACCGATATTATTTGTCGCCAGAATTTGTCCTTTTTAATCCTGATTTTCGCAAATCCAACAGATCGGTTTGCATAAGGGCTTCGTTTTGATCGGTTCTCTTAAGTAGGAAGTGTGACACCTGTCTTCTGCAAAAGAGATCAATTTTGGGCGGCCTAACAGTTTTTAAACCTACATCGAAATATCGATATTGGTTTTTATCGTTTCATCGTCTCGTTCTGTGGGAAGTTAAATTTATGGGACTGGGCCGTTTGCCCTTCGTCCCTGAAGATTTTCGGTATTGTCTTTGGCGGATAGATAGATATGTTTACGTTGAGGGCACAGTTTACTAATTGTAATTAACATCCAGTGTGGTTCGGAAATGTTTTTTAATCGTATACATAGAACAAACGACATGATAAAATTGAAATAAACAGTATGATCTACATTAATTACATAAATTACATCGTGTATGCGTGTACGTGTGTGTGTGTGTGTGTGTGCGCGCGCGCGCGCGCGCGAGTGTGACTCACTCTTCCATTAAATGAACATGTTAAGCACTTTATGTAAGTCAGTGAAGGTCTGTCCAGATTTGCTTGTCAATATTTCTTCGATGATCCGATACCGTTTTTCCGACGACTCAGCTTACTCTATTACAGTGCGTACTTCCACAGATATATAACCTCTTAAGTTCTCATCTCCACAAAGCCGTACCTGTCTATCCTTCATAATATAGCTCTTGTATGTAAAGAAATTCCTCTTCTAGCGATAAGAATATAACATTTCACATCAGACGTGCAGTACCTAGCGCAGAGAGTCTGTCGTTAAGAGAGAGAGAGAGAGAGAGAGAGAGAGAGAGAGAGAGAGAGAGAGAGAGAGAGAGAGATTGTACCAGTAAATTTCTCTATGATTTTTTTGTGCAACGGGGCATGGAAGGGAGGTGGGGTGTGTTAGGTAATCTGTTACTATATTTGGTACCATCTTTTTCTTTCCTGAAAAATTCATCGAATTTTGTTTTCAAAGCTTTGATTATTGACGCATGCATGCATGCGCGCGCGCACGCACAAACAGACACACACACACACACACACACACGCACACACACAGAAACTTAAGAGACAGAGAGGGAGAGAGAGATAGACATATTTTCACACGCGCGCGCGTACCCAGGGTCTCGATGGAGAAATCTCGACAGACTAACTATATCATGGTCGCCTCCAAATCATAATTAAGTTTTCATCAAGACAGACGTGTGCAGAAGATATTAAATTCTAGATTGCCTCGGGTGTTTCTGAAACCCATTATTTCGACCCGAAATAATTATATTCTGCTGAAAATTAAGACAAGCAATTTTCGGTCTCATCTCCTAGAAACGGTTGCCTCTCGTTGGGTTTTTTCCATCTTCAAAATTATCTTGAGAAATTTCCAGGAGACACGTCCTCACTGTGCGGGCAGTGCGAATGATGACGAGTTGTCACTTTGTAAAAGGGTCTCAGACAAAACCTCTGCTGGAACTGTCAGCCCCTTATTTCTTCCCGTATTGCAGCTCTCGCTCCCCCTTGTTCCACCCCCGCCCCTCTCCGTGGTCTCCTCAGCCCCGCCACGCGCTCATCGACTGCCCCAGGCCCTCAGCTAATGACTGCCCGCAAAAAGACCCTGCCATAATTTTGTCGCGAAGTGGGGTCCCTGGTTGCCTGAAAAATACGGTTTTTAGGGGCTTCTGGGGTGCTACGTGACCCCAAAAGGTTCCTCGGAGTCTCGCCCTAGTTGGCTCAGGGAGGGAGGCAGTTGACAGAAATATGTGTAGGTGGTTGTTCATTGCAGAGCGTGATGCGATTTATGCAGAAATGATCGGGGATGGCGTTTCATCTAAATTGGCGGGTTTTGAAAATTCCTTTCTTCTTTGCCCCCTCCCCTTTCTACTTCATGGTGTTACTGCTACACTGATCATGCATGAGACAACTGCATTACATTCAGAAGCATATGTAACCACTCATTTGCATTTCTTTCATAGCTCCATTTCATGAAGTGTGTAGTTTCATTTGGTTATCTACGTCGACTTCTGTTCATTCACCACCACCCTAATCATTGGTCAACAGCGAATGACGTCACTGGTTGTCGAACTACAGTATACATCCCTAAACGTTTTATTTCTTAATTCAGGAATTAGTGTACAAGAGAACTGGAAACATCAAAACATACGCCTGTCCTTCAATGATGCCTTTCACAAATGTTAAGCTTGAAAGAGAACTCTGCGTTGTCTTGTAATGAGATCGTTTTGCTGGAATTTACTTGCACGAGGAATAGTTCAAGCCCCTTCGGGAGGGTACTGTCGAAGCCAAGATGGATCCATCACACTGTCACTGTTCCAATCTCCTTTATGGTGCCTCGCGGTGAAACTCGCTCCAAGAAAGAGTGGGGCTTCATTCAGACGTAATTTACCGTGGCTGCCTGTGAAGGAGGCGGGTGGCGAGGGAAGAATGGGAAAGCCTGGCAGGCTTCTTCTGACTGATGGGTCTTCTCAAACTAAATTTCAATGTTAGAATGAAATTTTCCAAACAGACATCTCTCTGCTGATCCTAACACAAAAATATCCTATATTTATTTTGTAGAATATAGTTTTATACATGTAGTTTCTTTTCTTCTCTCTTTCAGCTTTCACCCTATGGAAGGTACTGATTCACAGCATACACAAAAGGAGGAAACCCAGTTATAATTGTTAGATTGATTTTTAAAATAGAGTGAACCGAGGTAGAACTTCATCCCCCATCTCTCTCTCTCTCTCTCTCTCTCTCTCTCTCTCTCTCTCTCTCTCTCTCTCTCTCTCTCTCTCTCTCCTCTCACTGCACCCCCACCCCACCCCAATGCCACAACAATGGAATGGTGTCGCCTCGATGGCTCCGCTTTTTCTTTAAGAAATAATTGCTTCGAGGCTGATTCTAGGACCAATTCACCTCTAATTTGACACATCAGCGGGGGCGGAGGCGCGAGCAACCAGGGGTAGTTCCTGGATCAGCCCGTTTCGTGTTGGGGCTCGCTTCAGGAGACCGAAGACGGAAGGCCCTCACTGGCCTCACAACAAATTTTCCACCGGACTGGGCCGAAAGGGCGCGAAACTGCACGTGAGCGCCTGCGCGCACGCGCGGCAGCCTTACTTGAGTGACGTCGCCTGGCAATGATGGCCGCCAGACGGTCTGTCGCCGGAGTTATCGATTGTAGATCCCTCGCCTGCCTGGCCCCGCCTCCTTCCCCTCCCACTTCGATCTTACAGCGTCCCCTTCGATCCGCCCCCTCGCCTCGCTATGGCGTGCTCATTATTCCCACGATGCTTCCTTGTGCGGTCAGCTTGGTTCAGGTTTGTTTGCGGTTGAAGGGGTGTATGGATTGCCTTGAAAATGATACCACAGGAAAAACGGAAGCACTGCACTTTTCGTGAAAAGAAAAGGAAACAGAAAAAGCATGTATGGAGGGCACAACGCGCTGGAATTAATAGGAGAGAAGGCATTGTCATTTCTGAAAAGTGTGAACGTAAGCATGGTGGGCATGGTACGCTGTAATTAAGGAAGGAAAAGGCATCTTACCTCTGAAAACGTGTGCAATTTCTATTTTGTTGTTGTACATTTATATCAAAATAATCGACAATATGAAGCTCCTCGTTAAACGTTTGTTGTGTTAAAATATATCTATATTAGTTTTTGTATATTATGTGATTATTTACATTTGGATCTTTCACTGCCTTCCAGTCTGTGTTCATTGCATTAGGCCTACTCTTGTTGCAAATTGCATTGTCTATTCAAAGAAGCTCATCTATACTAACATCACAGAATGAGGCCAGAGGGCTTCTTAGTTAACAAAAGGACGAGAAGCATGGAGACAGGGTAGTGCATCAATGATGGTCGACGCTGCTTAAAACCACGCCCGGAAAAGTCGAGGAGTAAGCATGGACTCCAATGATTCGGACCACACACTGTCGCATGAAAGTAACAGCCCTGCTCCCGGTCTGGCCTCCCATCAGACTGCAGACACTCGTCAAGGGTTGTGGCCCCCAGTGGCCAAACAGGTTCCCCCGCCCCTGTGTGTCTGGGCGCTGGTTTAGAGCCGTTACCTTTATTCATCATTGACAGACAGAACAAGCACAACGACGATTTCCATTTACTTCTTTTGTTGTGCATTCTGTTTAGAATTCTGGAAGCCATACTCGACGGAGTGAGTACTCGATTCCTTGTGTGTGCGCGCGTGCACGCACGTTTTAGGAAAACACAGATAGAAATTCAGACACGACAATACACTGTCAAATGATTCAGTGAAAAATCATGAAGCACACATAAACAAAATCACAGATATATTGTGGATTTTCGAGTATTTACAATTTCATGCAGTGTTTGTTTCTGCAAACTTGACCCCATTCAATGTCGAGGCTCTTGGCTGGGATGGCTTCGAAGCAGCGTCTTCTCATTAAAGCTAATGACTCACTAATTTTTGACAAGAAACACGTCATCCCCTCTCTAGCTGAAAAACGACCAACATAGCCAAGAAAAAGGGAGAGGCGAGGGAGAATGCGAGGGACAAAGAGGAGACGGGGGTTGATAGATCGATGGTGGGTCAAGAGAGGAAACCTGCTAGAGCCGAGAGTTTCGTCGATGGAAGACGGCCCATTTGCAGCACGACAAATGCCGATTAAGTCAGGCGAACCTAGGGAGTCTGGAAGAGAGCAGGCGGTCGAAGGCACGGCGTCTTGAGATCTGTGAGCTGGGGTCCTT